>SJYC01088147.1:0-38607 GCA_006408675.1 Madoqua kirkii
TACAAACTTTCAGAAAATATTTTCAAAAAGGCTATAAATGAAAAAGAATATAAACATAGAAGAGAATAACAAATGAGACATTAGGATGCATTTAAAGAAGAAAAAACAAATGATCAACAAATATCTGGAAATATACTCAACCCTCAAAGTGATACTATTTTGAATTTTTCTGATCATATATTGCCAAAAATTAAGAAATATATTATCAGATGTCAGTGAAAATATAAAGCCACATAAACCCTTACAAATTACAAATGGGTGTGTAACACTTTGGAAAATAATTTGGCACTGTATGTTCAAATTTAATGTAATGCATGCTTTTTGGCCCAACAACCACCTTAAAATTATCAAAGAAAAGCAAAAATAAATAAACTATCAAGCAGTTGACTCAGAGGACCTATAATTTCAGTCTGTTCTGTAGTGAATTCTAAAGGCATCCAACTAGCACACTCTCTTACTGAAATACAGGAGAAAAGGCAAAGTTTTTCTTTTTTTCATTATTATTTAAAATGGCTTTGGGAGTTTTCTCAAAATAAGATTCTAAATGTAAACAGTGTAAATGGTTTTCTGGTTGAGTCCTTAGAGTTTCTCAACTGCGAGTGGTGGAGCTGAGATTAAAACTAAGGTCATCTAATTCTAAAACCCAAGTAATTTACCACCACCTAGCACAACCTCCCAATAAATATGGGAAATGAGCTAGAAATATTTTAGAAAAGAAAAGTAATTAAGAAAGGTTGGTCTACCAGCTATCATTATATAGCATTACATAGCTATTGTAAGTAAAATAATGTGATTCATGTGTTAGAATTCTTAAAATAGAAGGCGGCATATTTTAAGTACTCAATAAATAGTTTGTTGCATGGATGAATTTACCAACCTCTCCATCTAAATGTAATTCATTTAGCCCCAAGGACCTAGACCAGTATTTGTCACGCATTTTATTGTGACCAGAATTCTGAAGGATCAAGGTGAGAATTTTTTACTTTTCAACAAATTAAAATAATGTGATTCATGTGTTAGAATTCTTAAAATAGAAGGCGGCATATTTTAAGTACTCAATAAATAGTTTGTTGCATGGATGAATTTACCAACCTCTCCATCTAAATGTAATTCATTTAGCCCCAAGGACCTAGACCAGTATTTGTCACGCATTTTATTGTGACCAGAATTCTGAAGGATCAAGGTGAGAATTTTTTACTTTTCAACAAATCCTGATGATTTCTGGTATGGATAATTCCAGAAACCCTAAAAAATGACATGGTTTTGGGTGCACTCGGGAGTTGGTGATGGACAGGGAGGCCTGGCATGCTGCGATCCATGGGGTCACATAGAGTTAGACACGACTGAGAGACTGAACTGAACTGATGGCTGATTTATTTTTCTGTACAGTAGAAACTAACACAACATTGTAAAGCAACTATATTCTAACAAAAATCAATTTTAAAAAAGAGGACAATCTCTAACATCACCACTGAACCACTTTTGAGATCGAGATAAATAAAAATTATGCATATTCTGGAAAATCCTCAGTAAATATTATTTATCTCAAAAAATACTGCAAATTTAATAGTGTATTTTCCCCCATCAGCTGCTTCTTATCACCTATAAAATAACTAGTTTCATAGAAAGCAATAAACCATCTGTCATATCCACTCTCTACTCTTTGAACTTTCTTCTTCTAGATTAGAAATTGTAAAGATTGAGAAACAATTGCATCATTCTTTTTACTGATCTACTTACCAAAACCCTATGACTCTCATCTTGCAAAAATGACATGATTACATAAATGACATAGCATAAATCTTATTTAATACCATTTATGCTAACTCATTCTCACTCACCTTTCCAAATTAAAATTTATTTCCCTGTATTTATAACTGGATCATGAGATGCAGTTTAATGGATCATGAGACTAATTTATTGACTCTTGACCAACATCTTTTTTCAAATGAAATAAAATAGATTATGATAGAAAATATATCACACTGCAAGTAATTAGGGTAAATTTGGTTTTAATTATGGTTGTATAAATGTATACAAGGTAAAGATAGGAAATATATTTCTTATTTTGAGTATTAAGAAATGCATGAAAACTTCTGATTTTATAAAGTTAGATGAATTTGATGAGCTACAACAATATTTTTTAAAATTTTCCTCTACTAGAATGCATGTTAAATTACAAGGCCTATTTCTATTGGTGGTCAACAACTTTGTCTTGCTAATTCATGATATCTTGAGCATTTCCATTTAAAGCCCGTGTCTTCTTTAAGTAACTTTCTCCTGAATCAAATTCTGAAGGTGAAGTCGCTCAGTCATGTCCGACTCTTTGTGACCCCGTGGACTGTAACCTACCAGGCTTCTCCGTCCGTGGGATTTTCAGGGCAAGAATACTGGAGTGGATTGTCATTTCCTTCTCCAGGGGATCTTCCCGATCGAACCCGGGTCTCCCACATTGGAGGCAGACGCTTTAACCTCTGAGCCACCAGGGAAGCAAATTCTAAGACCTCTTATTCCCCTGAAGTTTCCCTCCGTTCTTCATTCTGCTGCTGCTGCTGCTGCTAAGTCGCTTCAGTCTAAGGGGATTTAAACTTAAGGGGCTTGGATATTGTCCTGGCTTTCTGAGAAGGATGCCTGGTCTACCTGACTTTCTCAGTATCTGTTGATAACTTCTGGGTATCTGTTGATCTTGACAAGTCCCTGCTCTTGTAAGCTGATTCCTTCTTTGAAAGTTGTGACACCCACCATGACCCATTCTCATAACCTACACACCCAGCCCTATACAGTGTGACTTCACACTCACCACTCACTCTTAGCTAGTTGAACACCCTCTGTGGGGGTGGGGGAAAGGCAGACTCTCTCTTTCAGCAAAGCTTGACTTTTGAAAACCAAAAGGCTTTCAGGTTCCTGCATTTGCTATTTGTTTACAAAATTTATTCAGAAATGTATTCTAGGCCTGCACTGTCCAGTTTCTGTGACAAAGGAAGTGTACTTTATAAAACCACACTGTCCTACACAATAACCATTGGTCACGTGTGGCTGTTTCGCTCTTGCAGTATGTTTAGGGTAACTAAGAAACTGAATTTTATTTTAATTAAAATTTAATTTAAATTCAAATAGCTGTGTGTGTTTAGTGGCTCCTGTATCAGGCAGCACAATTCTGGGCAGCATCTGTGCCCTCCATGGTGTCAGCTTGTGAAAAATCTGTTCCTGATGACAAAATCATGGGGTCAGTGTAATGCACATAAGGATGGGAGAAGGAAAGCAACTTTTTAATATTTATTTATATAATCTTGGCACATAGATTTTTCTCATCAGATTTATTGAATCAAAATTTATATATAATAATATGTTCCTACTTTAAGTATAGAGTTCAGAGAGTTTTGACATACACTGGTAGCTCAGACAGTAAAGCATTTGCCTACAATACAGGAGACCTGGGTTTGATCCCTGGTTCGGGAAGATCCCCTGGAGAAGGAAATGACAATCCACTCCAGTATTCTTGCTTGGAAAATGCCATGGACTGAGGAGCCTGGTAGGCTACAGTCCATGGCGTCGCAAAGAGTTAGACACAACTGAGCAACTTCACTTTCACTTATACACTGAGGCAGGAGGTAGATGGGCCCCTCCAAGGTAAAACAATAGGAGATTCATTTGCTGTGGACTGAAATTCTAGGATGAAAATAGCAGGACAATTAAGAGAGGAGGCTGGGACTGCCAAGACCACATAATTTCTCATTTTCAAAGGCAGGAGACTTCCCAGACCACACATACACAGAAAGAGTCCTTGGAGGTCAAAGAAGAGTGATACTTAGGGGCTCCTCTGTGCTGTGGTAGAAATCATCTTGGCTAAGACATGTGTGTGTATATACGAGAGTATCCTGAGACACACAAACACGGATTGTGAACCAGGAAAATCAAAATGATTGACCAAAGGAAACCCATAAGAAATGCCCCACATATGTGATTTAAACTGGGGTATGACTCAGGGACTCCCCCTCTGAGGCTGCCCATGTGTCTGTCCACACGTACTGTACTCTTCTTCCTCCTAATAAATACTTTACTTGCTTCACTACTTTCCATCTTTGTGGGAATTCTTTTCTGCAAAGCCTAAGAGCCAAAGCTCTTGTCACTGGTCTAGTGCTAGGATCTGCTGTTGCTGAGACCCAGCCTCAGTCTCTGGCCAGGAACTCAAGCCCTGCTCCAGGGTGTTGAAGGCCGAGGCCACCTGCAATCATAACGACCACCATAATAAAGAAACAGAGTATCTCACTACCCTCAGATTCTCCGCCTACTCCCAGTCCCTGCCAATCATTGATCTGCTTCGTGTCACTATTGTTTTGTCTTCCTAGAATTTCGAATAAACACAATCAGACATATGCATTTTCTATACCTGGTTTCTTTCAACCAATAAAATGATTTGGGATTCGCTTATGTTGTTGCTTGTGTAGGAGTCTATCTCTCTCTCTTTTTTTTTTCTCTGTTATAATTGCATAGTATAGATATAATAATACAATTTGCTTATCCATTCCCCATTTGAATTGGGATTTTTTGGTTTGGGACAATTACTTCAAGAGCTAATTTATGAATAAAATATACATCTTTTGTTGACATACGCTTTCATTGTCCTTTGGAAATTTTCTAAGATTGGGAATAGTGTATCATATGGTAGATGTATGTTTATTAAGAAATTGCCAAACTGCTTTCTAAAATGATTGTATTATGCATTCCCATCACATATGAGTTATAATTGCTCCACATCCTTACCATCACTTGGCTTTGTCACTTTTTTGGATTTTAGCCGTTCTCGTGCGTGTGAGGTATATCCTATCACAGTTTCCATTTGCATTTCCTTGATGGCAAACGATGTTGAGCATCTTTATATGTACTTTTATGCAGTTCATACATCTTTTTTTAAGGAAATGTCTGTTAAAGTTAAAATCAAGTTAGCATTTTCTTAGTTTGTGCTAGGAATTATTTATTGATATAATTTTGCAAGTATTTTCTCCAAATCTGTGGTTTGCCTTTTCAGTTTCTTAGCAACGCCTTTCAAAAATGAGATTTTTTTTGGCCTATCTGAGAAACATTTGCCTACTCAAAGTTATGAAAATTTTCAAGTATGATTTCTTCAAGATTTATAATTTTAGTTCTTAGCTTAAGGTTCAATTTTCAGTTAAAGAAACTTTTTGAAGTGATCAAAACTCTAAGTTACTTTAATATTTATTCCAAATCTCAGGTTAATATAGAACCTGCCTCATGAAGTTATTGTAAGCCTGGCATATAATAATAATTGGGTAATTATTAGGCATGGACATTTATGTTTATTCCTCCACCAAATTCCCTCACAGCACCAAAGGAAATACTGAATATTATCAACTAAAGTAAGGTGGTGAGAATTAGGAAGATGTATGCCGGAATTTATTAAAGATTACAAAGAAAAGCTAAATAAAAACTAAAAGCAAAGTTTATTCAAGAGGAGAGGATAGTTTAAAACTTTGAATGAAACCAGCCATTCTCAGTTTCTTCTCTTTTGTGACACTCACTTGTCTGTTCTTAAGACTAAATGTCCACTAAAGACTAAAGATGCTTTGATGCCTGTTTGGTTGCTGGGATCATATTCTGTATATACATCTAGAAACTGGAACAAAGCAAGAGAGTCATGGATAAAAATAAGAATATTTTCCTATTGCTTTTCCTTCTAGATAAATCTACATAATCTCCTCCATCTTTAAAATTATTAGATTCCAGGCATGACATTTATTTTTTTTTCTTTTTTATTTTTATTTTTGTTTAATGCTTTATTCCATTTCACAGCACTGTGTTGGTTCTGCCATACATTGACATTTAGCTTCTTTTTAACAATTCATTGGGATAGTAGCATCAGCTTCAACCAAGTGTCTAGAAGAATACTTGCAGTGCTTTTCCTAGGATCACCTGTTGGCTTAGTTCATACTTGTGCGAAACCGTGTAGAAAAGGAGCTATTTCCCACTGGAAATTAATGTTACCTACATGTGATATTTGTCCTCTTCTGCCCTCCTGAGTTGAGAGTGGGGTTATTCAGAGTCAAGCCAAAGGTGATTGGACCCATGGATCCTGAGAAGAACACAATGGAATGCTTCACAGTGTGGGTGTCAGGGGTGGGGGGGTGGTGAAACTGACCCCATCTCATCCTGATTAACTTGTGATTGCCCTGCATGTGATACTTGCAAAATGCGGCAAAAATCCCGGAGCACGTTCCTTGTTCTCTGTACTCACCTACCCGTTGCGTGCAAGGGAAAGCTAGACTCCTCCATCTGGTAAATGATTTTCTGGGATGTTGCAACCACAGAAGCCTTATCTAGTGGGTTATCTGTTTACCTGTTCTAGTGGACCTGTTGGCCAACTGACAAGTATTTGCATGTATACAGGGTCACACTTTCTGTTTCTCACATTGCTATGAATTTGTAAATGAAAATAATGAGCATCACATGGATCTGAGATCATTAGAATGGGTTTTCCTTTTCTGATCTGCCCCAACACTTGATGCCAGGGACATTTTTATCAGGATCAAATGAACTCTTAGACTCTGACAAGCATGACAGAATTAAGGTCTTCATCAATGCATTGATTCAACTTTTCAAAAAATATTCACTGCTCTTTTACCGGGTACTTTTCTAGACAACAGAGAATAAACCAAAGTCCTTGATCTCCTCACTGCTTGATTTAAAATGGATAACCATATATATGTGTCAGTATACTGTATTGGTTTAGAAAGATAGTAATGACGACCCTGTATGTGAGACAACAAAAGAGACACAGATGTATAAAACAGACTTTTGGCCTCTGAGAGAGAGGGAGAGTGGGATGATTTGGGAGAATGGCAATGAAACATGTATACTATCATGTAAGAAACGAAGTGCCAGTCTATGTTTGATACAGGATACAGGATGCTTGGGGCTGGTGCACAGGGATGATCCAGAGAGATGATACAGGGTGGGAGGTGGGAGGGGGATTCAAGATTGGGAGCTCGTATACACCTGTGGTGGATTCATGTCAATGTATGGAAAAATCAATGCAGTATTGTAAAGTAGAATAAAGTAAAAATAAAAATAAAATAAAATGGATAACCAACAAGGACCTACTGTATACCGCATGGAACCCTGCTCAAAGTTATGCGGCAGCCTAGATGGGAGGGGAGCTTGAGGGAGAACAAATACATGTGTGTGTGTGGCTGCATCCCTTTAGTGTCCACCTGAAACTGTCACAACATTGTTAATAGGCTATACGCCAATATAAAATTAAAAGTTATATTTTTTTTAGAAAAATCTTTGTTCTCATTGAGTGAGCTTCTAACAACTCATATATACTAAGGATGACAACAAGGTTTTTTTGTGTCTTTTTCATGCTATGAGACATAACACAGAGGTCAATGACTTTATTCCATTTCACAAGCTCTACTTCCCTTACCCTCCAATCCTTGGCAGAGAGGATAGAATTTTAAACTGAGGCAGATTTATAGGACTTAGCTCCTCAGCCCCTTCTTCTAAGAAGGGGAATTTAGGAAGGGATTGATCCTAAGATAACTAAAGAGATCAGGTCCTAAGATGGACTTTTTTCCTAATGAAATGGGGCTTATTGAATCATGCTTGCTTCCTTTAGGACAAGGGAACCCTATTCAGGTACTCCCTTGAATAGTCCTCTGAGTTTAAAGTTGAATTTAGCTCACCCCTTTTGACCCAGATGAATCCATGCTGTGTTGTCTTTTCCATTCTGGCATCCATAACTGGATCTATTTACATTGGGGCCAAAAGGAACCTGTGGCATACATCACATTTGCCATTCTTTTGTCCATACCTGGGCCATTCTATATTAGCAGGAGTTAGCTGGATTCTTGAGCTAAGTCCTGGAATCCAGTACAGACATCAGAGATCCTTAGGCACAGTCTAAATGAACCTGTGTTCCTGAAATGCTGGTACATGAAGACAGCATAAGAGACTGGAATTTAACAAAAGTTAGCCATGAAGACAAAACTTATGCTGGAAAAATGAAAAGGTACAAATGAGTTAAAGATGTGTAGACAAATATATATTTAATAATTATCTTTGTTGTTGTTCAGTAGCTAAGTCATGTCCAACTCTTTGCAACTCCATAAACTGTAACACACCAGGCTTCCCTGTCCTTTACTATCTCCTGCAGTTTGCTCAAACTCACGTCCATTGAGTTAGTGATGCCATCCAACCATCTCATCCTGTGTCACTCCCTTCTCCTACCCTCAGTCTTTCTCAGAATCAGGGTCTTTTCCACTGAGTTGGCTCTTCCTACAATGTGACCAAAGTAGTGGAGCTTCAGCTTCAGTCCTTCAAACGCATATTTGGGGTTGATTTCCTTTAGGATTGACTGGTTTATCTCCTTGCAGTCCAAGGGACTCTCAAGAATATTGCCCCTTGGAAGAAAAGCTATGACAAACCTAGACAGCATATTAAAAACCAAAGAGCTGACTTTGTTGGCAAAGGTCCATATAGCCAAAGCTATGGTTTTTCCCAAAGTTCTGTATGGATGTGAAAGTTGGACCATAAATAAAGCTGAGTACCCAAGAACTGATACTTTTGAATAATCATCTGATGTAAATTTATGTGGGTTTCCCCGGTGGCTCAGATGATAAAGAATTTGCTGCAATATAGGTGACCTGGGTTTGATGCCTGGATTGGGAAGATTCTGTGGAGAAGAGAATGGCAACCCACTCCAGTATTCATGCTTGGAGAATTCCATGGACAGAGGAGCCTGAAGGACTAACAGTCTATGGGGTTGCAAAGAGTCAGACACTACTGAGCAACTAACATCTTCACTTTCTTTCATATAAGTACACCTGAAATTCACATAATATTGTAAATCAACTATCGTTGTTTAGTTGCTAGGTTGTGTTCAACTCTGCAACAGCATGGACTTCGGCACGCCAGGCTTCCCTGTCTTTACTATCTCCCAGAGTTTGCTCAAATTCATGCCCATGGAGTCAATGATGCCATCTACTCATCTCTGTGTCAACTATACCTCAATAAATTCAAAAGAGACTGGCATGGAAACAGACCTTAGAGCTTTTAGCCTGGATTACAAGCATTGTCTGTTAAAAACAAAGGCATTATGCACAATTCAGAGACCAAGTGTGCTATTGTTTGGGAATAATAAGACAGAAGACACGATCAATTCTCAGAACTTATATTCTGTCTACCTCATATGACTGGCTTTTTGGGAAATGTCATCGTATCTTTGGAGACATGACTTGACTTTTCACTCCCTACTTCACCCTAGTGAACAAAGGTTGGAAAGATGGACTATTTCAAAGGTAAAAGGGTTGAATGTTGCTTGAAACTGAGCTCCAGTTTTAGGATTGCTTGTTGTGCATCTCATGTCCTGAGTGGAGGCAAGCAAAGTCTGCATCAGTGTGACACAAGTACACTTGGGCATTTCATTTTCACTAATTTCTCTGCAAGGAAACTTGATGTTCTAGACAAAATGGACCAAGACACAGCAGTCGTGATATTCCTCTCCTATATCCCAAAGAATTTAATATTTGGCAATGTGAAAACTAAGCCTAGAAGGTGGACCTCCTCCAAAAGTTGAGGCAGCCCCTAGGTAGGTTCATGTAGCTTCACGTTTAGGGCATGAAGCCTGTAAGGAAATAATTAAATATTTTCTTCTTTTAGATCTCCTTTGTATGTAGGTATATATAGCCAAACATGACTACTGGAAAAACCATAGCTTTGGCTATATGGACCTTTGACAGCAAAGTGAAGTCTCTACTTTTTAAAAATATGTTGTCTAGGTTTGTCAAAGCTTTTCTTCCAAGAAGCAAGATTCTTGAGAGTCCCTTGGACTGCAAGGAGATCAAAATGGTTAGTCCTATTCATTGGAAGGACTGATGCTGAAGCTGAAGCTCCAATACTTTGGCCACTTAATGGGAAGAAATGACTCATTGGAAAAGACTCTGATGCTGGGAAAGACTGAACAGGGGAGGATAACGGAGTGATAGAGGATGAGATGATTGGATGGCATCACTGACTCAATGGACGTGAGCTTCAGTAAACTGGGAGATAGTGAAGGACAGGGAAGCCTGGTGTGCTACAGTTCATGGGGACACCAAAAGTCAAACATGACTTAGCTACTGAACAACAACAACAAAGATGATTATTAAATTATATTAAATATGTATTTGTCTACACATCTTTAACTCATTTGTACCTCTTCACTTTTCCAGCATAAATTTTGTTTCCATGGCTAACTTTTGTTAAAATGCTAGTCTCTTATGCTGTTTTTCAGGCACCTATATTTCAGGAACACAGGTTCATTTAGACTGTGCCTCAGGATCTCTGATGTCTGTACTGGATTCTGGGACTTAGCTTAAGAGTCCATCTGACTCCTGCTAATATGGAATGGTCCAGATATGGACAAAAGAATGTCAAATGTGATGTATGCCACGGGTCCATTTTGGCCCCAGTACAAATATCTCTACAGTAGTTGATTTACAATATTTTATAAGCACAATATTTTGATTCCCAATTTGATAAAACAAAAAATGTTGAATGAGTATTGCTTTGATCCATGGAAATTCTTTCCAGCTTCTGAAATCTATTAACCAGTGAAATCTCATGAATTCTCTGGACTACAGTGATTGTTCACAACTTTGTCAAGTCCTGTTGGTTAATGTACTCTTTTCCTTTTTTTAGCTGACAACAAGCTTGTTAGGAAATGTATCCTCACTTTCATCTGTGTCCAAAAGTGACATTATACTTTGGCGTGGCCTCTGAACTAATTGCTATACATTCAAAGTGGTGTTTTTGTCCAGCAGTAGTGTGATGAGGAGGACAATTCATTCATTCATCAAATACCTAATGAGCTCCTACTAAGTGCAAGACTGAGATCTACAATAGCAAACAGAAGACAGGCCCACTGGCTTAATAGAACTTCCAGTCCACTGATGTGAGAAACAAAATAAATGATGAACAGCAGCCAGAATTGTCTGGTTATCCAAGGCTATATGGAGAATAGAACAACTAGATGAGTGAGTGTCTAGGTGTGTACTTTTGACTAGATATTTGAGGAAGACCTTTCTGAGGAAATGACATTGGAGCAAATGCTTTTATGACAAGGGGATTCAAATATGTAAATACTCCAAGCAAAGCAAACAGCAAGTACAATTTAAGTGGGAGTCAACTTTGTGTAACCAATTTTTTTTAATGTGTAGATAAAATTATAAACAACCACAACCAAATGTCACTATTCCTGGAGCAGAGAGACCAGAAGGAAACGAGAGCTAAGTGTAGGCAAGGGCCATATTATGGAGGCTTAGGGGATCATAAAGAGTCTTGAGTATAGTGGGAAGTCATTGGAGCAATTTAGCCAGGGAGGGACATGATGGGATTTACTATGTAACTACTCACAGCAAAAACCTATCATTTTCAAAGGGGAAGGAACAGCTTCCTGCCACAAAATCCCAACCCCCTAGGTAACAAGACAAATGAATTAGCTTTTTTATTTTATTGTTTCCCTTAAAATGTCTCCAACATAAAGCATCCTCCAGCACACTTGTATACACAAACATAAACATATGCGGTGCCAATGAATAGCCATCCATTATATTCATCAAGGACAGAAAGAAGTAGAGACTAGTTCTTTCCAAAGCCTGATATTTCTTTCCTATGAAGGAAATTCAAATTATATAACTCTGAATCTCTCCAAACCCCATTTCCTCATTCCATATTTAGGGTGGTAACTGACTTTCTTGATTGGTAAATGGGATAAAAATAACTGGATATAAAAACAACTGGCTCACCTTCCAGATATTCCTCATGAGAATGGATCTGCCCATAGAGAGTGGAAAAAAAAAATCTGTTCTGTGCCTCCATGGCAAAAGCATTAGTAACACAGGCCCCATCCTGGTGGTCACCTCTACCATCATTACCATGATCAAGCTTGTGTGTGTGTATGTTTATGCTTAGTCACTCAGTTGTGTCTGACTCTTTGCAACCCCATGGACTGTAGCCCACTAGGCTCCTCTTGCCAGGAGAATCCATGAAATGCTCCAGGCAAGAGCAGCCCTTCCCTTCTCCAGGAGATCTTCATGATCCAGGGATCAAACCTGGATCTCTTGCATTGCAAACAGATTCTCTGCTCCTGAGCCACCAGTAAGTCTATCTAAATCTGAGTTCAACATTAGTAAGTCTGCTTAATTAACAGACATAAAGCCTGCTTCTCGAATCTATTATCTATTAGAAATAAAAATATTTTGGCTTCCATGTCTATTATTTCTCAGCTTGTTTGAAAACAAGATGGCAGAAATGAGGTACCATTTTCAGTAGGGAATGGTGCATAGAGACTCCAGCTTCAGGTGCCTACTGAGAACATAGCACTGGCTTAGAGTCTCTCAAAGATATAAAGGGAAAGGTAAATATACCATTCATACTGAAAAAATTTATAATCCTGTGTGTTAAAAACATTTTTTTGAAAGAAAACCAGCTTTTAGACAGAATAGAAAACTCCATATTAAAAAATAGTAAGAATCAGTTTGGAGTCCCCCAAGACTGCTTCATGCTCTGTTTACACAGAACTGGACAACCACAGGATCAGAGGGAAGGACTGATGGGTAGAATGCTCACATTCTGCACTCAGCGTTCTCCTTGTCTCTTCATTGTCCTTCATTGTCTTCCAAGTATTGATCTGTAAGCTCTGCCTTTGATCCCTGCTTTTGTTTCAGCTATTTTCAGCTCTGTTTTCCACTCTGTCCCCAACAAGAGATAGTGGAGAGGAATACTGTTCTTGGCTCCTTTTATCCAATTTCTCATATGGTCCATTTGGACATATTACTGAAACTCTATTGCTTAACATACAAAGAATAGTTTTGTGGCATTTCAGAGCCTGCTCCAACTCTGAACCCAAAGAGAGGGAGCTACATGATGTAACTTCCTGCCTAACTCTCTTGTGGAAAAAGTGAGAGGTAAATAAGTGAATTTAAACTCAGAAAACACCCTAGACATAATGGAGACTGATATGATAGAGACAGACTCTTTTGTCAGCTTTACGGTGAAACCAAATATAGATTTATCCATCTTCACTAGAGGAAACAATGATTTACTGAGTGTGATGGTTGAATGAACTGAAGATCAAACTATGCTTGATTTGCCTCCATGTATTTTAAATATTTTTTACTTTTTCTAAGGGAAATAGTCACTTTATTAAATTTTAGAATTAGAATGAAGTAAATATTGCATTAAAGTGTCAGATAGAAGCTCTGTATAACAGTTTTCCTATATTTGTTTGCTTGGTTTTTTATTTCTTAATTACTCTGAATACCTAAGAAGGAATATCTCTCAGTCCAAATGAATGAGGCAATTATAGCACTTATTATCACACATCTGGGTGTACTTGATCCACATTTCTTGGGCCTACTGTAGAACCCTTACCCAAGGAATTTGCTTATCCTATTAGTCTTGTTCCATGAAAAGTGAAATGGAAGTGAACCTAAGCATAGGTTGTTGACCATTTTTTTTCCTATCATAAAACTTGTCCGGAGAGACTTAGAAAGGATGGTCATAGCCTTTTCATCTGATATGCACTCATGCCAAACAGGTTAAGACAGGAGTAGTGTAGGTGTATGAATTAAAAATTAAGGTGAATTTCCTGTGGTGTCACAGGTAGTAAGTGAGCTTGCATAAACCGCTGTATAAGCCATTCCCCCCACAACTGAATTTACAACCTTAATTCTCTAATTGCCCTTCTCTAAGTTCTGGGGAGTGAATTACCCACCTGGCAACCTGCCTCACTTCTGACTGACTCAGAAGCACTTCCATAGAAGCTGACACTTTTTTTTTTTTTTTTAAAGAATGGGTGGAGTTGCTGCTATGAGTCACGGGAGAATGAGAAATTCAGGGGTAAGGTAAAAGGTGAAGTGTATATTCCAACACATTTCACAAGGAAGGGCCAAGGGATAAGAAAGATCAAGAACTGAATTTCCTCTAGAAACTTTGGGAGGAATTATTAATTAAATTTTTAAGACTACTCTTCTGAGAGTCATCCTTTCTTAGTCTTCCCAGAAATAGGCACCCACACTCACACACAGTTGAGAGAGAGAGAGAGAAAACTGCTCTCATTTCAAATCCCTCTATGGTAAATATACTTTTCCCATGATTATTCTATCACACAGCTAAGCTTAACATTCTGAATCATTAATTATAGGTTAATTGAATGAAATCAAGCCTTTCAATTTCATCTTTGGCCATCAAGCAATGCATGGACTTAGGAGAATTCACCTAAACACCAAGAATACAGTTTAGTTATTAAGAAAAAAAATGCATGCATATATATATATATATATATATACATATATATATTCTTAAAATTCAAGTAGAATCCAATTTTAAGCAGAGTATGTGCAAATGGACTCTTTAAAATTAGTTTACAACTGGTAATTTTAGATTCCGAAAATGTGACAGTATGAGTCCAAGGGTTTAACCCAGCAGATCTGAAGAGAGTACAGAAATCACTAATTGTGAGCATCAAGGCTTGGAGTTCACTAGCTTAGCCCTGGTCAGAGCAACAGCCTTGAAATTTAGCTAGTAAGTCTCTTAGTCTTTTGGAAGAGCTTGTTGGGGACCCACAACAAATTAAAATTTTGTTTATAAAAAGTCAGTAATTTTATTTTTTAAATTTTATTTTACTTTACAATGCTGTATTGGTTTTGCCATACATTGACATAAATCCGCCATATGTGTATATGAGCTCCCAATCCTGAACCCCCCTCCCACCTCCCACTCCATATCATCTCTATGGATCATCCCTGTGCACTAGCCCCAAGCATCCTGTATCGAACATAGACTGGTGCTTCATTTCTTACATGATAGTAATTCTAAAATTTTTATCTCCCAAGGGAAAGGATTGGGCTTCCCTGGTGGTTCAGAAGTACAGCCATTATGGAAAACAGTGTGGAGATTCCTTAAAAAACTGGAAATAGAACTGCCTTATGACCCAGCAATCCCACTGCTGGGCATACACACCGAGGAAACCCGAATTGAAAGAGACACATGTACCCCAATGTTCATTGCAGCATTGTTTATAATCGCCAGGACATGGAAACAACCCAGATGTCCGTCAGCAGATGAATGGATAAGAAAGCAGTGGTACATATACACAATGGAGTATCACTCAGCCCTTAAAAAGAATAAATTTGAATCAGTTCTAATGAGATGGATGAAACTAGAGCCGATTATACAGAGTGAAGTTAGCCAGAAAGAAAAACACCAATACAGTATACTGACACATATATATGGAATTTAGAAAGATAGTAATGATGACCATGTATGTGAGACAACAAAAGAGACACAGAGGTATAGAATGGACTTTTGGCCTCTGAGGGAGAGGGAGAGAGTGGGATGATGTGGGAGAATGGCATTGAAACATGTATACTATCATGTAAGAAACGAAGCGCCAGTCTATGTTCAATACAGGATACAGGATGCTTGGGGCTGGTGCACGGGAATGATCCAGAGAGATGATATGGGATGGGAGGTGGGAGGGGGCTTTGGCATTGGGAGATCGTGTACACCTGTGGCTGATTCATGTCAATGTATGGCAAAACCAATGCAGTATTGTAATGCAGAATAAAGTAAAAGTAAAATTTAAATAAATAAATAAAAGAAGATGGGGAATCTTAATATGCAATGGAAAAAAAAAAATCTGCCTACAATGCAGGAAACCTGAGTTCAATCCCTGGGTTGGGAAGACCCCCTGGAGGAGGGCATGGCATCCCACTCTATTATTCTTGCCTGGAGAACCCCATGGATAGAGGAGCCTGGCAAGCTACAGTCCATGGGGTAGCAGAGTCAGATATTACTGAGCGACTAACACACACATATAAGGAATAGCTTTAGAAAGGACTTCTTAAGCCTTAGTTGTTTTAGAAGTAGACATATCTAAGCTTCTACTGATTTAAGGTCTCACTGGACACTGAAAGTAAGGGAAAGAAATAAACAGACTCTTCCCAGGGAATTTCTTCGTGTTGGTGGATGAGGGGAATGGTTGGCACTACAGCATTGCGCAGTGGTCAATAGCACCAGTTGTCATGAATCTTGGTTCTGCCTCCTCCTTGCTCAGTCCCCTTAGATAACTGTTGACCTCGCCACATGTCTCTTTCCCCACCCTTTTGAAGATAGAGACATTACTTATGTGTTAGCATTGAACAGATTAAGTATAACATGCTTAGGACAATGCCAAGCATGTAAAATCTTCTCAAAACTGTACAGTCCAGGAAACACAAAGGTCACGATAGGTTAGCCACATTCTCCAGGTTACACAGAAGCAGAGTTGAGATTTGAACCCAAATCTCTGACCTCCTCGTCAACAAGCTCAGACCTGGTTTGCTCACTATTACTTCCCCAGAATTGTGCTAACAATCATTATGCTAAGGAATTAGTGAAAATTAATTTAGTACTTCTGCCAAATAAGAAAGTTTTACTTAAAACTTTAAGTGAGCTTTTTTGTTTTTCTGATACAGTGGTGGATGGGGATAGTAACCTCCTCTGAGATACTTTAATCTGCTAAAATAGGAAGCACTACACACGGGGTTGAGATCTAGAGTATGGACTGTAACACTGTGACTAATGGATTGTTCTTTCAGGGACCCATTTTACCTCCAGACTCCGCATTTTGAAAAGCTGCTCTGAAGGTCATGGTACAATTTGTAACATAATCTCATTTTCTGCGCCAGCAATTCAACAGAGCTAGAAGGCAATAGAACAATGCCATTATCTGCACTTTAAAGTCACAGTTCTTTGGGTCTCAGTGAAGTGTTTGCTGACGTGTGACTCTTGAAGATCCCATTTATCTTCTCGTGGAGTCCCCATAACCATTGCAGGTGGCTACAGTGTTCTTCCCCAAAGGAATGTATTTCTGACCCTAAAGAAGGAAACCGGCGGTCACAAACTCCCAGCCAAACAAGACTGCTTTTTCACTTGTTACAGGATAAGACAAGTCATGGATGTGATGAAACGCAGATCTTGGAAGCTAGGGCACAATGGAAATGTCAGTTACTGAAGATTCCTTTTTCATATGACTCACTCAGGTGAGATAAAGGCTGTTAGTTTTCATATAGTGGCAATCCGGGGGCACAACTCATCATAAAGCCTTGCAAGAAATTCTCTGAACTACTCTATAAAATATCTTCTGACACTTGACAATGCCCAGAAGGGCCAGTTTGGGGTCTAGTCTGAACGTGACTCATTCTCCCACATGCAAAGGGAATACATTAATCTGTAACAAATCTGTTTAACTTCCACTCCCGTACCCCATCATAACTTCCCAGAAATTCCAGCCCAACCTGAGTTCTTGTGTGAACTGGCTCTCCAGTTGTGATGACTGTTATGATAAAAGCTGAGTAAGAGTTTGTGACCACTCTCCACCTCAAAGGGGATCTCCTTGACACACAAAACGTAAATAACTGGTTACTCCATTTCTTCAAGGATACAACTTTCCTCTTGACAAAGGGTGAGTTGACCTGGAAACCATTATTAAACAGAAACAGGTGCCCTTCAGTAAAGTAACCCAATTTAACACATTATTCTTATCATAGACTCAATGACCAGACTCTACATATTTATCCTGACTCTGAAATTATCCTTATTAGCTGTTTACAACTTGCTGCCTGGAAGAAAAGCTATGACCAACCTAGAAAGCATATTAAAAAGCAGAGCCATTACTTTGCCTACAAAGATGAGTCTAGTCAAAGATATGGTTTTTCCAGTAGTCGTGTATGGATGTGAGAGTTGGACTATAAAGAAAACTGAGCGCCAAAGAATTGTTTTTGAACTGATGTTGTAGAAGACTCTTCAGAGTCCCGTGGATTGCAAGGAGATCCAACCAGTCCATCCTAAAGATCAATTCTGAATATTCATTGGAAGAACTGATGCAGAACCTGAAGCTCCAATACTTTGGCCACCTAATTCGAAGAGCTGATTCATTTGAAAAGACCCTGATGCTTGGAAAGACTGAAGGCAGGAGAAGAAGGAGAGGACAGAGGATGAGATGGTTGGATGGCATCACCAACTCCAGGGACATGAGTTTGAGCAAGCTCTGGGAGATGCTGAAGGACAGGGAAGCCTGATGTGCTATAGTCTATGGGGTCTCAAAGAGTCAGACATGACTGAGCAACTGAACAACAACAAAGACATGAAAACAACCCAGGTGACCATCAATAGATAACTGGTTTAAGAAAATGTGTCTTTTTACCAGCCATAAAAAGAATGAAGTACTGGCATCTGCATAAGCATGTGTCAATAGCTAGAGAATGTTATACTTAATGAAGTCAGTCAGACAAAGACAATTACTATATGATAGCACTTGTATATGGAATCAACAAAATAATACAATTGAATCTGTATACAAAAGAGAAACAGACTCACAGACAGAAAACAAACTTATGGTGACAGAAGGGGAAAGAGAGGGAGGGAGGGACAAATTAGGAGTATGAGATTGACAGATGTGAAGTACTATATGTATTGTATTCAATATCTTGTAATAACATAATGAAATATAATCTGAACAGAAACCAACTTAATCACTTTGCTGTACACTTGAAATTAACTTCCACAACACTCTAAATCAACTACACTTCAACTAAAAAAATGTACAAGACATAAATAAGTCAGTTAGATTAAATAAAACAGCAGAAAATAGTATTGCTGCAATGGTGTAGAATGCATGAATAATGACACAATTAGAAATGCAGTGAGAGTTATAGGAAAACATAATTAAATTCCATGTTTTATGGAATTTGTCACAACATATATGACTGAAAAATGATATATGTTATTGAATATATATCATTGAATATGTATTATTGAAAGAATTATATATATTATAGGAAAATTCATTCAAGCATAGAATTTAATTATGGAAGACAATTGATGTAAGAGATCATTTAACCAATCAATTCTCTTAAATTACAGAGATTCATTGCTACATAGTTTACATACATTACACACACCAGGGTTGGAGATATTATTCCAAAAAAGATAGTCTTTGTCCCTGTTGTCCTAGAGTATAGAGTCTAGTGGAGATATGGCCAAATTATGTGGGAATAACATTATCATCCAGTAAGTGTGGTGATGTGGGTGGTACACAGAGACCTCAAGGACATATAGGACGCACACCTTGTCGGTTCCAAGAGGCTCACTGGAAGAAAAGAAGAGAACTCTGCTGATGATGTGGAAGTTAATCTGACAAAGACGCTGAAGTTAAGAAAAGGAAAATATTCCTGGCAATGCACATGTGTTAAGTCACTTCAGCCATGTCTGACTCTTTGCAACCTCATGGACTGTAGCCTACCAGGATGCTCTCTCTTTGGGATTCTCCAGGAAGGCTGACAGAAAGGCAAGTACTTAGAAGGTGGGAAACATTAGCTCTGGAGATGGTCAAGGGTCTGTAAAAAGAGTCTCAATTCAAGTTCCAGAATGTTCTGACATGACCTAAAAGATCAGCTACAGAAGAAGCAGTTGGCAGTTATATTTACCTAAAAATGCCACTCTTGACCCACAAGATCATCAGCAGCCACACTTCAAGTACAATCAGAACTATTAAGTATAACTATAAATATATAGTTAGAAATTAAATATTTCAATCAGAAGTATTCTGATACCAGTAACTATAAAGATACAGAATTATAAATAAAACATTTCATTTGAATATTTCATACCATTAAAGATGACACACAAAATGGAGATTACCCTAATATGTTTAATCTCCAGAGCAGATGTCATACAAAGGAAATGACTAAGTTCTTTGGAAGGGTGTTATGTGTACCCTCTTTATTGGATTAAACCCTATCTCTTACCTAATAACTCTAACAAAAAGTATATTGGGCTAGATATAGGGAATACGGAAGGGTTATGAGATCAAATAGCTCAGAACTCCAAAGAGATTACATTTTTCTTGGTAAATGGACATAAAAAAGTAGAAAAGAATGACTAACTAATAGTGTAAATAATGTTATTAGAAAGTATGGTATTTGCTTTATAGTCCATTGGTGTCTAATTTCTGATGATTAGGTTAGATCCCTTTTCCTTGAAGAGTAAACTTTCCTACTATTGGTGGAAGAAAGGAGGCAGAAAATGGAGAGGACTTTCCAGACAAAGAAAACAGCAAATCTTCAGAGACAAGCATGGTCCGGCGTACACACACGAGTCAGTGAGCCTGTCTCAGTTCAGTAGAGTAGCTCAGTCATATCTGTCTCTTTGCACCCCTATGGACTGCACCATGCCAGGCAGCCCTGTCCTTCACCAACTCCCAGAGCTTGCTCAAACTCATGATCATTGAGTCAGTGATGCCATCCAACCATCTCATTCTCTGTTGTCCTCTTCTCCTACTGCCTTCAATCTTTCCCAGCATCAGGGTCTCCTCCAGTGTGTCAGTTCTTCAGATTAGATGACCAAATATTGGAGTTTCAGCTTCAGCAGCAGTTCTTCCAATGAATATTCAGAATTGATTTCCTTTCTGGTTGGATCTCCTTGCTGTACAAGAGACTCTCAAGAGCCTTCTCCAACACCACAGTTCAAAGCATCAGTTCTTCAGCACTCAGCTTTCTTTATAGTCTGACTCTTGTATCCATACATGACTACTGGAAAAACCATAGCTTTGACTAGATAGACCTTTCACAGCAAAGTAATATCTCTGATTTTTAGTATGTTGTGCAGGTTTGTCAGAGCTTTTCTTCCAAGGAGCAGGCGTCTTTTAATTTCATGGCTGTAGTCACCATCTGCAGTGATTTTGGAGCCCAAGAAAACAAAGTCTGTCACTGTTTCCATCGTTTCCCCATCTATTTCCATGAAGTGATGGGACCAGATGCCATCACTTAGCTTTCTGAATGTTGCATTTTCAGCCAACTTTTTCACTCTCTTTCATGTTCATCAAGAGGCTCTTTAGTTTTTCTTTACTTTTTTCCATAAATGTGGTGTCATCTGTGTATCTGAGGCTATTGTTATTTCTCCTGGCAATCTTGATTCCAGCTTGTGCTTCATCCAGCCCAGCATTTTGCATAATGTATTCTGCATACAAGTTAAATAAGCAGAGTGACAATATACAGCCTTGACATACACCTTTCTCAATTTGGAACCAGTCTGTTGTTTCATATCCACTTTTAACTGTTGCTTCTTGACCTCTGTACAGATTACTCAGGAGGCAGGTAAGTTGGTCTGGTATTCCCATCTCTTTAAGAACTGTCCCCAGTTTGTTGTGATCTATACAGTCAGTCTTTGGCATAATCAATAAAGCAGAAATAGATGTTTTCCTGGAACTCTCTTGCTTTTTTGATGATCCAACAGATGTTGACAATTGAATCTCTGGTTTCTCTGCCTTTACTAAATTCACCTTGAACATCTGGAATTTCACAGTTCATGTTCTGCTGAAGCCTGGCTTGAAGAATTTTGAGCATTACTTTGCTAGCATGTGAGATGAGTGCAACTGTGTGGTAGTTTGAACATTCTTTGGCATTGCCTTTCTTTGGCACTGGAATGAAAACTGACCTTTTCCAGTCCTCTGGGCACTACTGTGTTTTCCAGATTTGCTGGCATATTGAGTGTAGCAGTTTAATAGCATCACCTTTTAGGATTTGAAATAGCTCAGCTAGAATTCCATCACCTCCACTAGCCTTGTTTGTAGTGATGCTTCCTGAGGCCCACTTGACTTTACATTCCAGGATGTATGGCTCTAGGTAGATGATCACCCCATCATGGTTATCTGGGTCATAAAGATCTTTTTGTATAGTTCTTCTATGTAGTCTTGCCACCTCTTCTTAATATCTTCTGTTTCTGTTACTTCTTTGCTTTCTTTTAGGTCCATATCATTTCTGTCCTTTATAGTGCCCATATTTGCATGAAATATTTCCTTGGTATCTCTAATTTTCTTGAAGAGATCTCTAGTCTTTCCCACTCTATTGCTATCCTCTATTTCTTTGCACTGATCACTGAAAAGGCTTTCTTATCTCCCCTTGTTATTCTTTGGAACTCTGCATTCAAATGGGTATATATTTCCTTTTCTTCTTTGCCTTTTGCTTCTCTTCTCTCAGCTATTTGTAAGACCTCCTCAGACAACCATTTTGCCTTTTTGCATTTCTTTTTCTTGGAGATAGTCTTTATCACTACCTCCTGTACAGTGTCATGAACCTCCGCCTATAGTTCTTCAGGGACTCTGCCTATCAGATCTAATCCCTTGAACCTATTTGTCACTTCCACTGTATAATTGTAAGGGATTTGATTTAGGTCATACTTGAATGATCTAGTGGTGTTCCCTAGTTTCTTCAATTTAAGTCTGAATTTTGCAATAAAGATTTCATGATCTGAGCCACAGTCAGCTCCTGGCCTTGTTTTTACTGACTGTATAGAGCTTCTCCATCTTTGGCTGCAAAGCAATACTGGTTTCAGTACTGCCCATCTGGTGATGTTCATGTGTAGAATCTTCTTTTGTGTTGTTGGGAGAGGGTGTTTCCTATGACCATTGCCTTCTTTTGGAAATACTCTGTTACCCTTTGCCCTGCCTCATTTTGTACTCCAAGGTCAAATTCACCTGTTACTCCAGGTATCTCTTCACTTCCTACTTTGCACTCCAGTCCCCTATAGTGAAAAGGACATTTTGCGGGGGAGGAAAGTGGTGTTAGTTCTAGAAGGTCTTGTATATCATCATAGAGCCTTTCAACTTAAGCTTCTGCAGCCTTACCGGTTGGGGCTTAGAGTTGGTTTACTGAGCCCATCTAAAACCAAGGAAACATCTGAGGAGTTAGAAACCAGTTGCTTTGAACCGGTAGGTGGGATGAGATACTGGAGAAATTTGAAAACCAGAAGTCACACAATTTGATACTTTAAGAAAGAAAAGCATTGAAGAATTGAACTGGAGAATGTAGTCTTTCATTTATTCCAACACTACCACAAAAGAAAAATATAGAAGATAAATTCCACAGCCACTGGTGTCAACAGAGATATACAAATTGCTAAGTGGTGAGACCTTGGATATGAAGTAAGGACTCAATAGCAAAGACATTTCAAAAGAAAAATGTTTAAAACCTCATGAAACCACTCTCTGGATAAAGGAGAGAATGTGAAAGACAAGGATGAGTTGAGCATGACTAAGTAGCTATGAAAATAGTGACATCACTTTTCTACTTCTGTAGAAAAGAAAGATGGAGTCACAGATGGTAAGCTTGGTTTTATTTACATGGAGCTTAATAATGGGGTGCTTAAGTAGAGATGCTTATTTAGATGTGTTCACGTGGGAGGAGAGTCATAGGACATATTTTTACAGAGGTTTTCTAATGAAAAGGTTAGAATGCGATTGTTTCATTTAGAGCAAAATTCTTACTTCCAACAAAACCTAAACCAAATGACTATTCTTTTCTGTTGTTTACAAACAAAAGAGAGAGGCACTTGGCAGGAGTGAGGTTGCTGGAGCTTCTTTCTTCACCTAATCCTTCACTTCATGGCATCCTAGGGACTATGAACTAGCAAGTACAAGTAGAAAGACAGTCATGGGAAGAAGTTGAACCAGCCCAGGGGAATTTCTTCACTAGAAGAGCCATGGCTGTCAAGAGTGGGAACAACATGTGATCCCCTCTGAGAGCCAAACTAGAACGGAGTGAGTGCCATAGGCAGTCGGTAAAGGACCCGGCTGGGCTCTTCAAATGAAGCTGACAGTTAAGCACCCCATGACCTGCCAGTGTAGGTCACCGTGCACAGGTAGGTGGGTCAAGGCACTTACAGTCAGACAAGGCAGTGGGTCAAACCAAGTGAGCAGTTCAAAAATCAGAGGCTCAATCTTGGCCAAAGGTCAGAGGGGCAGTGGGATCTCAAACACAGGAATAGAAAGCATGGTACTATTGGCATTGAGGATTAGTCATCAGGTCACTAGAGCACATTTATTCATTGACACACATACACAAATATTTCTACGAGGGCCCAGTCACTCTGCTAGGCCCTGGGATACCAAGAGGAGAAAAGAGAAGTTCCTTGCCTTCAAGCATTATGTGCAAGAAAATTACCTGGATTCCAGAAAACTCTGTGCTCTAGTCCCTCCTACTTCAAAGATGCTGTCTTTAACCAGTGTCTACTCAACTTCACCCCATGAATTACATACACTTTAAAAGAGTAAATCTTGGCACTTCCTTGGCAGTTTAGTAGTTAAGACTTCTCCTTCCAGTGCAAGAAGTGTGAGTCAGATCCCTGATCAGGGAGCTAAGATTCCCACATGTCCCATGGGACAGAAAGCAGTATTGTAACAAATTGAAGAAAGACTTTTAAAATGGTACACATGGAAAAAAAATCTTTAAAATTTTTTTCCAAAATAGACTAAGAGTCATTCAGTCATGTCCAATCCTTTGCAATGGTAGCCCACCAGGCTCCTCTGTCCATGGGATTCTCCAGGCCAGAATACTGGAGGGGGTTGCCATTTCCTTCTCCAGGGGATCTTCCCGATGCAGGGATGGAACCTGGGTCTCCCGCACTGCAGAGAGATTCTTTACCATCTGAGCCACCAGGGAAGCGCCAATAATATATGAGTTACATCTCAATAAATCTTTTAAAATGTATCCTTAACCCTGTCACTTTCTAGCTGTGTATGTTGGAACAAGTAATTTCATTTCTGCACCCCCTCAGTTTCCTCACCTGTAAAGTGGGGATAGTAAAAATTACCTTACAGGTTGCTGTAAGAATTAAATTAACACATGTTAATGGCTTGTCAGAGTTCCTGGCACATAGCAAAAACTCAGTACATTTTGGCTTTATTAGCAAGTAGGAGGAGAAGGAAGAGCATCCTTAGTAGAAGAAGGAGGAGAATCTTTTGGTTTGTTGGTAGCATGCAGCAGATAAAAGTGTATTATTAATGTTGCCCATCTTTGTCAATACTAGTCTGCTACTGTCTGATCTTCAGCTTGTTTCAAGTTAGTGGCTAAGTGATGCCGTAATAAGTATGCCTATGTGCCAAAGTTTGTTGTTTTAATCATTCGCTGAAAGTGATTCTCGGAGAAGAACGACTGTTTCCAAGGGTATGACCTGTTAGAGATTCTGTATAAGAACTGCCAAAGCTTCCT
Source organism: Madoqua kirkii (assembly GCA_006408675.1). Lineage (NCBI taxonomy): Eukaryota > Metazoa > Chordata > Mammalia > Artiodactyla > Bovidae > Madoqua > Madoqua kirkii. Next base: position 25,089 of record SJYC01088147.1, read on the forward strand.
TGAAAAGCTTCTCCTTGACTCTGTCTCACACCAATTCGGTTACAAGACTGCCTTCTGCTTTACCACCACTCAGGCCAAATGACTGCCCTTTTTATGATCTTTACTAGTTGTGTCTCTCTGTTCTTCTATATTGCAGTCTGGTCCTTGTTAAGGAGGTTGAATGCTTCTTTTCAAGTTTTGTGTGTGTGTGTGTCCTGTCTACCATGTATCCATCTAGTTCCTAGAAAAGTTAAGAGAACTTAACTTTTTCTTTCTTTGACCTCTGGAAACTTTGCATATACCTTGCTATTTCATAAAGTGGGATTTCCCTGGTGGCTCAGTGTTAAAGAATCTGCCTGCAATGCAGGAGACAAGGGTTCAGTTCCTGGGTCAGGAAGATCTCCCTCTGGAGAAGGAAAGGGCAATCCACTCCAGTATTCTTGCTGGGAAATCCCATGGAAAGAGGAACCTGGTGGGCTACAGTCCATGGGGTCACAAAGAGTCAGACATGCCTTATCAACTAACATGTCACAAAGCACAATTTATATAAAGGGGGAAAAGTGGCATCAAGCTAAGCGCAGGACAGCTAGTTTTCATTTCTCAACCATGTAGGTTCAGAGGTGTTTTGGTAACTTGAGGTAACATATTTCCTCTTAAAAATCGAGTTCCCATTTCTACTTTTATGTTGCTGTTCTTGATTAGAAAGTGGTTCTGAAAAGACAAGAGAATGCCTTGTTGGTGAGAAAATACTAACTGACAAGAAGTACATTGGAAATTGTATCTGATCTCATATTTTAATGAAATGAAAACATTATGTTTTTAGTGTGATATTTCTCTGACTTGAGAGGCCTTTTACTCTTCTTTCAGAGGGCATTCTGCCTTCACCCCACTATGTCCTAGGCAGATTCAAGAACTGCCCCCCCAAAGCCACACCCCCTTGACTCTGCCCTCTCTCCCTTTTATTTTTATAGCTGTGTTCCCAGAGATTGTCCTGGAATGTGAGGTGAATACCCTCACATTTAATCTCTGTTCAGGTAAAATTCATCTGGCCTGGCAGCTGTAATTTTAAAGAGACTGCATGTTTTAATGACTGTTTTATCACCACAAAACTGAGATAAACGAACAGCAAGCCCTACTGATACAGCTGCACCCTTTTTGTTGAAACACTTCTTTTGTTTTATTAAGCAAGGAATGTTTGTCTAGCGAATCATGGACATTTATGAATGATGATACATGATTCAATATCGTGTAACATTCCATGGACTTCGAAACACAAAGCCATCTTCAAAGAAACAGAGGTCCCCAGGTTTGTTTGGAAAGAAGCATAATTAACTTTCAGCAAAAGGTCGTATTTAACAGGGGACACCATTTGGGAACAGGGTGTGGTTCCTCTAAGTGTCAGTTCCTTTTGTAAAAGCAAAAATACTTCGCTTATTCGAAATGAATTTCTGTTAACGCATTTTTCACCAAAGTTACTTTTTGGTTGTATTTGGCTTTGTTTGTTTATCTCACACCTCGTCTGTCTTCATTGAGGATGTAGGGCAGAAGTGGGGACTGTGAAGGATTAAAGTGGTAGAGGGGCAATGGATGGGGGAACACTGTTTAAACAACAAATGTAGGATTGTTAGAGGAGTTGTATGGACTAAGTGAAAATTCAGTATACTCTTTTTTCACAGTTGTTGGACAGGATGGTTGAACTAAATCTGCAGTTACTTAGGTGTTGGTCACAGCGTTTGATGTAAAGGAATGGATGTTACTAATTTTTTTAAAACATGTAGAAATAAAGTCAAACATTTATTCGCTTGAACTATATGCTGTAGTAACTATTATAAGCCAGCACTGCATCACAAAAGGAGAATTCAAAGATAATAGAGTCCGAATTCCTGCTTTTACAATGTATTGAAATCTACTAGTTTTGTTTTGTTTTTTTTTCATTTTTTGGTAGCACCACACGGCACATGGGATCTTAGTTCCTTAACCAGGGATCAAACCTGTTCTCCCTGTATTGGAAACACAATCTTAACCACTGGACTACCAAGGAAGCCCAGAAAATACTGTTTATTCTCTGCCTCCTTCGCTCTCTCCCTTCACTCTCCTTACTGGAGAAGCAGTTACATTCCAGTGTCTCCTGGTTTATAGTCTATAGGAACTTGCATAGAATTTGTACCCTGCTGTTGTGTGAGCACTGTATGAATTTTAATTATTTTTGAATTGGTTCATCATGCTTTTTGGGTCTACAGTATCCTACTTTTCTCTCAATTTATCGTATTAATTTCTGAGACTTTGACATCAAAACTCCAACTAAAAATCTTAATTTATCTACTTAAAAATAATTGCAACATGTAGTGGAACGACACGTAACTTTGCTCTGCATTTTCCACGTCTCCCATAAATGTGTTTTATCATACTTTCATAATTAAAAAAAATTTTTTGATAAACAAAAAGGCAGTTACAAGACAATGGACACAGGGATCCAAGAAGATGGGGAGAGAAAGTCCCATAAAACCTTAAACTCCCTGGACCTCAGTTTCCTTTATGGTAAAATGGAAGTAACAGAATATAATATACGAGAGGCTGAGAAATAAACTAAATTTCTTCACAGTGGCCCACACAAAGTAAGCACACAATAAATAGAGGTTAAAAAGGTTGTCTTTCATTAGACAGAAAAGGGAAAAAGTGTTCTTCAGGCTGAGGTCCTTTGTAAAAGGTACTAAGACATTTTGTTCAAAACCATAAATGCTCCATTATAGTCCTTAATCAACAAAAAGATGGTACAAAGATAAAAACAAAAAAAAACAGACAAATCTTAAGGGCTTTGTTTTCCCTGTTGCAGACCTTAGATGTAATCTGCAGGGGAAAGATTTAAGCAGAACAGCAGTATGATTCAGAGAAGGCAATGGCACCCCACTCCAGTACTCTTGCCTGGGAAATCCCACGAATGGAGGAGCATGGTGGGCTGCAGTCCATGGGGTCGCTAAGAATCAGACAGGACTGAGCGACTTCACTTTCACTTTTCACTTTCATGCATTGGAGAAGGAAATGGCAACCCACTCCAGTGCTCTTGCCTGGAGAATCCCTGGGATGGAGGAGCCTGGTGGGCTGCCGTCTATGGGGTCACACAGAATCGGACACGACTGAAGCGACTTATCAGCAACAGTATGATTACACATACTGGAGGCAAGTAAGAATTAAGCCAGGATGAACAGCTAGGCATCTGTTCAAACAGTGAGAGCCAATGAGAGACTAAGCTATGACAATAAACGAGGGTGGAGATTTGTGGATGTTTAAGAGAAAAAAATAAATATGACTTGTGGAAATATAGATGTTCAACAAATCTTCTCTCAAATAATGAACCACCAGGGCTTTGGTCCAGTGGTTAAAATGGATCTGCCAAAGCAAGGAACATGGGTTCGATCCCTGGTCCTGGAAGATCCCACCTGCCTTGGAGCAGCTAAGCCCATTCCCCACAGCTGATGAAGCCCCGGAGCCTAGAGCCTGTGCTCTGCAGAAGAGAAGTCACTGCAACAAGAAGCCACAGCTAGAGAGTAGTCCACTTGCACCACAATGAGAGAAAGCCCTTGGGCAGCAACGAAGACCTAGTGCAGCCCCCAAATAAAATGAGTAAGCATCTTCTTATTAAAGTTAGACCACCAAGATGGCAGTAAGTATCACAGTCCCTTTGACCCTTACCCTCTCATTTTCAATGTCAACTTATTCTCCGGAAGATAAATGTGAAAGATTATCAGTGTTTGGGTTGTTTCACTAGCTCAGTTGAAAAAAGATGGTTCCTAAGATTCCACTTTTATTACAAGCCTGGTATATAAGGAATCCCCTAAGATTCCAGTCGCTACTGAGCACAGCCATCCCAAGGGGAGGAGCTTCCCAGGTGGTGCTAGTGATAAAGAATCCACCTGCCAATGCAGGAGACACAAGAGACTCGGGTTCAGTCTCCAGGTCAGGAAGATGCCCTGGAGAAGGAAATGGCAGCCTCCTCCAGTATTCTTGCCTGGAAAATTCCATGGACAGAGGAGCCTGGCAGGCCCTAGTCCACGGGGCCACAGAGAGTAAGACATGACTGGGCACACACACACATCCTGAGAGTAAATGTTGTTGGTGCCACATCACAGATGAGGAGTCTGCAGATCAGAGAAGTTTGGTAACTTGGCCAAGGTCACACAGTTAGTATGTGACAGAATCTGAAATCATAGTCAAATTTGTATGACTCCAAATGTTTAAATTTTTCCATCATGAGATTCTACTCAAGTATAGTCAAAGACTTTACTTCTCAACGTTGGTTCAACTGGAAACCATTAGGGGATGTTCTTAACGCAGAGATATCTAGGTACTACTGTAGATTTACCAAATCAGTACTTCCTGGGAAAAAGCAGTACTTCCTTTAGACATCTTTGAAAAATTCCAATGTGTGAGTAGAACTGAGAAATTACTTCATGGAAGTGAGAACAAAATTTCACCCACATTGGAGGGCTAAATGAAGTGAAGGGATTTACCCCTATTTATTGATTGGAAATATTATGGAATATACTTCTGTGTTCTTACTTACAAGAAGACCATACCAGAGCAGAAGCAGTGAACTACAGCAGGGTGGAAAGAACTAAGTCTCACATCTTCTCATGACAGGTTTAAGAGGTAAATGTGGTATAGAGTACTCCAATAATGTCTCAACTCAGATAGGAACTGATAGATGGGCCAGGCAGTCAATATTTCAGAGAAACACAGAAAAGCAATGCATTCTTTCTTGGTTCCCCTTTTATTATTATTATTAATTTCCTCTATTGTTGTGGTTTAGTCGCTAAGTTGCGTCCAACTCTTTGAGACCCCATGGACTGTAGCCTGCTAGAATTCTCTGTCCGTGGGATTCTGCAGGCGAGGATACTGGAGTGAGTTGCCATTTCCTTCTCCAGGAGATCTTCCTGACCCAGGGACCAAACTACAATTCCTGCATTGACAGGTGGTTCTTTACTACTGAACCACCAAGGAACCCAAATTCCGCTATACCAAGGATCTAAACTAAAAGTTCTAAGTTTGGAGTCACAGTCTTTCCCTTCTCTCTACCCAGCTTCATGTGGCTAACTCCTGCGCAGCTTCTACGACTCAGATCAAAGGAAGCCCTACCTGACCTCCTTGCTGACCTGGAAACCTCTCTCCTAAGTTCTCTTCTCCCATAGTGTCCACTGCTATCACAGCCTTCAACACACTGAAGTACAGTCATCGCTGGCATTGCCTGTCTCTGTCTAGACTGTAAATTCCCTGAAAACAAAGCCTGCTTCTTACTCTATAGCTTCAGACCCTAATGTAGAGTAAGTGCTCAGGAAATATTTGTGGAATGAATGAATAAAAGAAGGGAAGAAGGAAGAAAGGGAGGGAGAGAGGAAGTGGACGGGAGGAGTCAAGAAGGAAGACTAGGGAAAAAGGGAGGAAATCAAGAAGGAAGGAAACTAGAAATTTGGAGATTATCATCAATACAATTCCTCTCCAACCTCAAGTATGATGCAAAATGACTATACTACTGATTAAAAATGAAGACTCAATGGGAAATACATTACCTCAGGTCCTTAGGGATATAATAAAGTTGACATTTCTTACAAGGTTTCTTTTATTGTTGCACATAAATTACCTTTAATTTCCTCCAAGTAATTTATTACAAACATCAATGGACAAGAAAGGGCAACAGTGCCTCCTAGAGGCCAAAGGCATCAACAGCTTGGGAAGCAGCCAAGATTTCCTTCCTGTTGGCAGAGTGCTCAGGGAGGTCCTGGGGAATGACCAAGAGAAAACACAGGTGTGTGCACAGAATGGAAATTTGAATGCTCAGGGGAGAGGGTAGGGAATAAAGCAGCAGTGGTGTGCGTGTCCAACTCCTTGTGACCTTATGGATTGCAGCCCAACAGACGCCTCTGTCCGTGAGATTCTCCAAGCAAGAATACTGGAATGGGTTGCCATTTCCTCCTCCAGGGGATCTTCCCCACCCAGGGATCAAATCTGTGTCTGTGATATCTCCCTCATTGCCACCTGGGCAGCCCAAAGAAACGTAGGAGAGACTTCTTTGATGTTACTTGTTCACTTCTAGGACGCTAGAGGCAGTTTAGTAACAGAAAATGCAATCTTAGTGTTTGCAATTGAGTAGCTACATAAAAGATATTACAAAAAACCTAAATAAAATAAAACAAAATTATTCCACATGTGTTGTGAGTACAGATGTGATATTTCACTTTACTATTAGAAATTCAATAGATGTATTGGGTAGGTGGCACAGTGGTAAAGAGCAAACCCATGCAAGAGACATGGGTTCAATCCCTAGGTCGGGGAAATCCTGGAGGAGGAAATGACAACACATTCCAGTATTCTTGCCTGGGAAATCCTATGGACAGAGGAGCCTGGTGGGCTACTGTCCATGGGGTCACAAAGAGTCAGACATGATTGAATGACCAAAAGATCTAGATATACTGGATACATCCCTGGGTACACATTCACAGGGATTCTCTGTTGCTGACTGCTCACTGACTGCCAGGTTACCTGACATAGAGAAGTTGGTACATAAATGTTTACTGAATGAATGAATGGATGGATGGATACACATGCCTATCTGTCCTTTAAGGATGAAACTTCAAAGTAGAGACGAGCACACCTGCCTGCCTGACAGCTGGCTAGCGTGCATCCACAGCTTCTCAAACGGGAGACTTTGTGCTGAGCCTTCTGTTCTCAGCAAGATTGTTTGTTTGGCTTCCTTATTAAGAGGTTAAACCAGCAAAACAGTATTAACAGTAATTAGCCTTGGGAATAAGAGCAGGCTCAAGCACAATTTCCTAATAGCTTATGATGAAGACAGGAATCATCAAAAATAAGTAACCCATTAGGTTGGGAATATGATTGTCAACAGAAACACTATCCCCTCATTGGCCGGGCGTTAGTCAGCCAATGAGCTCCAGCTATACACTTGAAGTGTAAGGAATACAAGAATAAATTCCAATGCCTCACTGCCTAGAATCTCCTACCCATTCTTGGTCACTTCAGCTCAACACGTGAACTTAACATATACCTTCTTCGAGGCAAGAATTTCCTCATCAGCTGTGATCTGTGAATGCCCCTGAGGGTGGCCGTCCCCTTTCCCTCTTCCCTTTTGTCTCGCAGGAAAATGAGCTCCCTTCTTCGGCTGAACTGTGCTCTGGGTCTCCTTCCCCTGGATCCCCTGGATCCCCTGGATCCCCTGGTTCCCCCAGGCCCTCTGGGTCCCCTCCCTCGTTATGTAGAGCAGGAAACTTTCACACAGCCTCCTGATCATCATCCCAGCTCTTTGAGCTCTGCTGGCTCATTCCTCAACCATACCTAGGCTTCTCTCATCCTCAAAGTTTCTCTTTGACCCTTTCCCTTACCTAGTTCTTTCCTCTCCTTCTCAAACGTTCCCAAATAGAAGCTCACACTTCAGATCTCCTCTCCCCTCCTTCCGGCTACCCCTCAATTCACACCATCCTAGTTTTGTACCTTCCACCAAAACAATGATAAGCATCATCAAAGACTTCCTAACCAATAGGCCAGCGGACTCACTGATCATCCTTTATCTTTCTCGTCCTCGCCCTCCACACCTACTCCTGGTATATTCCCTCTTATAGTGCCTCATTCAGAAAAGGCACATCACATTCTCTCTCTGTCTCATTCCACTGTGAGCTCCCAGATAGAGTGTCTCCCCTTGTATCTTGAACAGATTTCTGCTTATGCACGTTCAAGTTATATTCTAATTCAGTTGTTTATATTTCTGCCTTCCTTGTTAGATTATGAGCTTTTTGCAAGCAGAGAAAATGTCTGATTTATCTTTGTTTACAAGTCCCTGGCATGGTACTTGGAACAGAGAAAGTGACCCATAAACTTTAATAAAAAAAGAGAAGCAGGGAGAGAAGTAAAGTCTGACAGATATTGAAATATATCCAGAAAAAGCATGTGAATTAATTTATTTACAATGTCTGCATATATCAGAGATGACTCTGTGCTTTGCACATCCTTTCTGGTTACCGGGTTTCCTTAGGATTATGTTTAAGTAAAGAAAGAGAGGGACTGGAAGTTAAAGTTGTTCATCAAAATCCACACAAGTAAGTAGTGAACAGATTATATCAGGAATCCAAAACTCCAACTCCAGGGCTGTTTTTGTTAGATTCCATATTTACTTCTTTAAACTTAATTGGTATAGGAACTAACTAATAAATAGTTTTTAAAACATTGATTGAATGCTTACTAAGTGTCAGGATTGTTGCAGGTGCTCAAAGAACAAAGCAATCAGGATCCCTGTTCTCATGGGGTAGACAGAGGACATACCAACACAAATAATAAAATGTCACATAATAAGAAGAAAAATTAAGCAACACGAAAGGATAGCTAGTGACTACATTTTTTAGATGAGCCAGTAATAAAAAGCTTCTCTGAGGAGATGATATTTGAATATACAATAAAATTCTATTTTAAATGATTAGGAAGCACACCATGAAAAGATAGAGGGGAAAATATAAGTAAAGGCCCTGAGATGTGAATGATCTTAGTGTGGCTGCAAGAGAGTCATCGAGATGGAAGCAAAGCATAATATCGAGTGATTCTGGCACCAGTCAGGTCAGAGGAAGTCTTGGAGACCACAATAAAGGTTTTTGTTGGAGGCCTGGTTACACCTTGGTTACTGTAAGAGACAACAATCTTACAAAATAAGGTAAAATTAATGTAACTAGTAAGACTGGCAAAATCATAGTGTAGCAGGGAGACACAAATCATAAACAACTTGGAATCAAAAACCGAATTAAAACAATGTTTAGTATAATTAGTTGTAATCCAGTTGTAATAAGTGGAGTCCACAGGAGAGCCAGCTGGAGAAGCCAAATTTTGGAACGATCAGGTAGAGAGAAGAAGATAAATGCTTCATCTTTGTTTACAGAGGTATACTTCATCAACTTGCTGTAAATCAAAGCACAAGAGAAAAGATTTTTTTCTGGAAAACAAAGATTAAAGTTAGTATATTGCCCCCAAAGTCATAAAGGTATTAGTCATATTCATCAGTTCATTCAGTCCCATATAATTAATCCCTATTGATCTGCATGAAGTCATTAGGTTGTCCATTAGAATTTTGTCAGCTGAACTTTTAAAAGTCCTCCTATTCAGACCCAGTTCTGGCAATCTTTTGCTCAGCACCAGGGATGGGGCAGGGAAAGGTAGGGGGATGTAAGAAGATGGAGAGACTCACACTTGGCTGAGAAACTTCAGAGTCTAGGAGACAGGAAGCCAGGACTGTCTCTCTCAAGGGACCATCTTCAAACGCTTCTTACACTTCCCTGGACCAAGGCAAATGCTTCCTTCCTGAGCCCTTGAGCATCCAGTAACCAACCTCTTTCTCTCTTTGGATTTCCTGGTGGGAGGGAGTCAAGTTCAGGCCAGAGTCCCCCTTCAGCATTCCAGGGGATGGTTGGGTACTTGTCCTCTAGGGACCTATTTCATAGTTTTCTGATTGGCTCCCTGAAGTCCATTTCTGAAACTCCAGAATGGAGACTCACAGAAGGGCCATACATTCAAAAAGGAATTACCTTTACCAATCTCATAGCCACAAGCCCTCCCCAACACCTCCTCTCATTTCTGACTCCTTTTTATAACCCTTGTTAACATAAATGGCTAAAGTGTTGTTTAGTTTCTTTTTGAGAGTGTTTTCTTTATAAATATGCATATAAAGCATGGGAAGTTAGCCTCACACCCAACTGATACCTCGTTGCACTGATGCACCTGTGTATGTGTGAGTTGCCTGTGAGCTGCTGTAGGAGGAATATCTCCACAGGAAGCAAGAGAGTGTCTGACTGTTCAGAGGCTGCCTCCCAATCAGAACTATCATTCATCCTGCATCTTTTATGACCTGCTTCCCTTTCCCTGTTTTGCCCAGCAATTTCCAATTTTCATCAGTTGATTTACAGGACTTGAAAACTTCTGCTTAGTCCCTCAGTTGTGTCCGACTCTTTGTGACTCCATGAACTATGGCCCACCAGGTTCCTCTGTCCATGGGGATTTCCAGGCTAGAATACTGGACTGCGTAACTGTTGCCTTCTCCAGAGGATCTTCCCAACCTTGGGACAGAACCCAGGTTTCCCTCAGTGAAGGCAGATTCTTTACCATCTGAGCCACCAGGGAAGCCCAAGAATACTGGAGTAGGTAGCCTATCCTTTCTCCAGAGGATCTTCTAGACCCGGGAATCTAACTGGGGTCTCCTGCATTGCAGCCGGATTCTTTACCAGCTGAGCTACCAGGGAATTAATCATAAATATCTCCCAGTGTAAACACTTGGTTTAAAAGGAGTTTTGTAGAAGAGCATCATTCCTATTTATGTATTTTGTTTGTTTGTTTTAGGGTCTGGTCTGTTCCCTTTTGCCCATGTAATAGCTTGAATAATTGCGCCCTCTTCTGGTGAAGTCCAAGTCCTGCAAAGTGGAAGATTGCTCTCCCCCTAAGGGGCGATTTCCCAAGTTTTTTATTCCTACAGGGTGTTTGGGGCTTTCCAGGTGGTGCTAATGGGCTTCCCTGGTAGCTCAGGTGAAAAAAGAATCCGGCTGCAATGCAGGAGACCGCGGTTCGATTCCTGGGTTGGAAAGATCCTCTGGAGAAAGGGTAGGCTACCCACTCCAGTATTTTGGCCTGCAGAATTCCATGGATTGTATAGGGGTCCACGAAGAGTCGGCACAACTGAGAGACTTTCACTTTCAAGCGATGCTAGTGGTAAAGAACCCACCTGCTAATGCACACAGACATAAGAAACAGGGGTTTGATCCCTGGGTGGGGAAGGTCCTCTGGAGGAGGGCACAGCAACCCACGCCAGTATTCTTGCCTGAAGAATCCTATGGACAGAAGAGCCTGGCCAAGTGCAGTCCACAGGGATGCTCAAAATTGGAAACAACTGAACCGACTTAGCTGCGCACTCTCACAGAGGGTGTTTGGACTTGCTTTCTTCATGATTAGTTTAAACTTGAGTAATATGAGTGCTTTCAATGACTTTAAATCTCTATGCTTCATGGAGTTTTTACCTTGAAACATTTCTTTTGTCATATAGTTTTTACCTTGAAACACTTCTTTTGAAATTTCTATTAAGATCCAATCTCAGTTCTAAAGCTGTTAGACACACGTGCAGTTCCTCCTTCTGCTGGCACCAAGACAGTAAAAGTAAGTTATCTCTATTTTCACTAACTGCTTTACCTTTCTTAATTGAAAGTTTTATTTTGAGATCATTGTAAATTAACATGCAATTTATAATTGTAAACACACAATTTATAATTTCTTACGATCTCTCTTGTAAGAAATAATACGGAGAGATACTGTGTACTCTTTACTCAGTTTCTGCCAATAGTAACATCTTACAAAACTATAGAATAATAACACAACCAAGTTACTGAGATTACTGCAGTAAAGATACAGAAAGTTCTTATCACTAGGAGGGCACTTCATTTTACCCTTTTATGGCCATATGCTTTGCCCTCTTGCCCTCATCCACTGTCTGGAAGTCACTAACCTTGTCTCTATTTCTATACTTTTGCTATTGCAAGAATGTGATTGGATAAATGGAACCATACCGTTTGTAATCTGGATTTAGCCATTTATCACATATCATAATGATCTGGAGAATCGTTCAGACTGTTGTGTACACCAGTTTGTTCTTTTTCATTGCTACATAATATCCCATAGCATGACTGGCCCACACTTCTCTCATCCATTTATTGAATGAAGGACACCTGGTTTTTCCATTTTGGAGCTATCAAAAATAAAGCTGCTATAAACATCCAAGTACAAATTTTTGTGTGGGACAAAAAGTTGTTATTTCTCTTGGACAAATGCCCGGGAGTACAGTTGCTGAGTTGTATGGTAGATTCATGCTAAGCTTTTTAAGATGCTACCAAACTGTTTTCCAAAGTGGCTATATTATCATACACTCCCACAAAGTTTCTGAGCCATCCAATTTCTACATATGATTGGCAGCACTGTTGCTATTATTTTCGTTATTCTGATAGGTGGATATTAATATCCCATTGTGGTTTAAATTGCCAATTAGCTGATGGCTATCAGTGTCAAATATCCTTTCCTTGTGATTATTTGCCATTATCCCCTTCAAAATTGTCTTATTGTGTCTTTGGCACATTTCCTAACTGGCTTGTTTTTAACTATGAGTTTTGAAAGTTTACATATTCTAGATACCAGCCCTCTGTCAAAGATATGGTTTGTAAATATTTTCTCTCAGTCTATAGCTTGCTTTTAAGTTTTTAAATGTGGTCTTTACAGAGAAAAAGTTTTAAATTTCAAGGAAGTCAAATTTATCAGTTCTGCCTTTGATGGATCATGGTTTTGGTATCATGGTCTGGAAGTTCTTTGCCTAGTCCTAGATTCTAAATAACTCCTCTTGTTTTTTTTCCCTATTGTTTTATGTTGTACATTTAAACCTGTGATCCATTTTGAATTAAGTTTTGTATAAGATCTTACACTGAGATTCATTTTCTTTGGCTCCTGAATGTCAAATTACTCCAGTACCACCTGTTGAAAAGGCTATCCTTCCCTCATTGAATTTTGCACCTTTGTCAAAATCAGTTGGGCAGGACACAATCAACAGAGTGAAAAGGCAACCCAGGGAATGGGAAAAAAAATACTTCCATATCTGATAAGAGGTTAGTTTCCAGAATATGTAAAGAACTCCTACAACTCAATAGAAAACAAAAAACGAGCGTCTGATTTTAAAAATGGCCGAAAGGCATGAATAAACATTTCTCCAAAGAAGATATAAAAATGACCAACAAGCACAAGAAAAGATGATGCCCCGCAAAACCACAGTGAGATGCCACTTCACATTCATTAGTACAGATTTTTTGTGTTTTTTTTTTAAGCTTTGGCAATTATGTGGAGAATTTGGAAGGCTTGTATACTGTTGGTACAAGATGGGATTGAAAAATGGTGCAACCACTATGGAAAACAATATGTAAGTTCCTCAAAAATTTAAAAATACATTTACCATATGACCTAGAAATTCCACTTAGGGATATGTACCCAGAAGGATTGAAAGCAGGAACTGAGACAGATATATGTGTGCCTTAATCACAATACCAAAATTAGAAGCAACTCAAATGCCTCCAAATCAAGTGTATTCATCTAAATCTTTGAGGATTTCAACCGATCTCTTTTCTCCTGGTTGTTTTTATTTTCATCTATTATATCTCATTTCTAGTCTTCCAAGCAAATTCACTCCTCATCCCTGATTTTAATCCCCCCCTTTATTTTTTTTTAATTTTTAATTTTTTGTTTAATGCTTTATTCTATTTTACAGTACTGTATTGGTTCTGCCATACATTGACATGAATCAGTCACAGGTGTACACAACCTCCCCATGCTAAAGCCCCCTCCCACCACCCTCCCCCGCCCATCTCCCCGGTTCATCCCATACACCAGCCCCAAGCATCCTGTATCCTGTATTGAACATAGACTGGCGCTTCATCTCCCATATGATAGTATAAATGTTTCGTTGCCATTCTCCCAG
>SJYC01088149.1:0-13933 GCA_006408675.1 Madoqua kirkii
CCTTCAGAATGGACTGGTTGGATCTCCTTGCAGTCCAAGGGACTCTCAAGAGTCTTCTCCAACACCACAGTTCAAAAGCATTAATTCTTCAGCACCTGTCTCTTATACACATCTCTTTTATCCTAGTGTAATTGTGTCTTTTTTTTTTTTCAGATGCTTTGGTAATAATGTACAGAAATGCATTTATTTTGGGGGTATTGAGTTTTTATTCCACAACTTTATTGAATTTCTTGAATAATTTTTGCCATTTTTGGTGGAATATTTAGGATTTTCTGTAGATAATAACCAGTTCTATGCAAGAAAACTTAATTTTACTTTTTCTTTTCCTGCTTTAATCCCTGTTATTTATTTTTCTTGCCAGACTGCTAAGGCTAAAACTTCCACCACTGTGTGGAATAAGAGTAATTACAGTGAGGAGTCTCTCATTTTTCCTAATTTTATATGAAAGGCTTTTAAATTTTCATCATTGAGTATAATTTGGCTATGGCTTTGTCATACATAACATTTATTATGTTGAGGTGTGTCCTTTTATGATCAAAGTTTTGAGGGTTTTTAATCATAGAAAGATGCATTTTGTCACACTTTGTTGTCTGTATTTATTAAGATTAACCCTAGTTTTCTATTTTATATTTTATTAATGTATCACATTTATTGATTTGAACATGTTGAATTATCCTTGAATCCCAAGGAGGAATCCCATGATACTTTTAATATGCTAATGACTTAGGTTTGCTAATATATTGTTGTACACATGTTCCTTGAAGTTTTTGGTCTGTAATTATCTCATGTTGTATCTTTATCTTTTGAATCATGAAATTTTTGTAAAATGAATTTTGGAATGACATTCCTCTTTAATTTTTTGGAGGTATTTTAGAAGAATTGGCATTGATTTTTCTTTAAACATTTAATAGAATTCAACAATAAAAACTTCTGGTGCTGGGCTTTGCTGCATTGGAAGGTTTTCAATTACTGATACAATTGCCATACTTGTCCTTCAAGGATTCAGATAATATATTTCTTTCTCAGTCTTAGTATATCATATATTTTAGTAATTTTTCTAATTCCTCTAGGTTATCTTCTAGATCCTAGAAGTATAAAGTGATATTGTTTCTGTTTATTTGAGATCTTCTTGTTTCTTTATGTAAGTATTTATCGCTATAAACTTCCTTCTTAGAATTGTTTCTGCAGCTTTTGGGGGGGCTTCCCTGGTGGCTCAGAGGTTAAAGCATCTGTCTCCAATGTGGGAGACCTGGGTTCGATCCCTGGGTTGGGAAGATCCCCTGGAGAAGGAAATGGCAATCCACTCCAGTATTCTTGCCTGGAGAATCCCATGGACAGAAAAGCCTAGTAGGTTACAGTCCATGAGGTCGCAAAGAGTCAGACATGACTGAGTGACTTCACCTCACCTATTGGATTTAATAATTTGTGTTTCCATTTTCATTTGCCCTAAAATATTTTTTGGTTTCCCTTGATTTCTTCTTTAAGCTAATGTTGCTAAGGAGCATGTTGTTTAGTTGTTTATCTGTAAACTTTCCACTTTTCTTCTTGCTATTGATTTCTAGTTTTGTATCATTTTCGTTAAAGAAATAGTTGTCAAGATTTCAAGCTTAAATTTGCTAGCATTTGTTCTGTGCTCTCACACATGACCTATTCTGGAGAATGTTTTGTGTGTGCTTGAGTAGACTATATCTTCTGCTGCTATTGGATGCACTGTTCCATATATCAGTTCAGTTTAGTTGCTCAGTCATATCTGACTATTTGCAACCCCATGGACTGCAGCATGCCAGACTTCCCTGTCCATCGTCAACACCCAGAGTTTACTCAAACTCATGTCCATGGAGTCGGTGATGATATCCAGCCATCTCATCCTCTGTTGTCCCCTTCTCCTCCTGCATACAATATTTTCCAGCATCGGGGTCTTTTCAAATGAGTCAGTTCTTCCCATCAGGTGGCCAGAGTATTGGAGTTTCAGCTTCAACATCAGTCAATGAATATTCAGGACTGATTTCCTTTAGGACTGACTGGTTGGCTTACCTTGCAGTTCAAGGGACTCTCAAGAGTCTTCTCCAACATCACAGTTCAAAAGCATCAACTCTTTGGTGCTCAGCTTTCTTTATAGTCTAACTCTCACATCTATACTTGACTGCTGGAACAACCATAGCTTTGACTAGACTGACTTTTGTTAGCAAAGTAATGTCTCTGCTTCTTAACATGCTGTCTAGGTTGGTCATAACTTTCCTTCCAAGGAGTAAGCATTTTTTAATTTCACGGCTGCAATCACCATCTGCAGTGATTTTGGAGCACCCCAAAATAAAAGTATTTCACTGTTTCCCCATCTATTTGCCATGGAATGATGGTATAAAACACCAAGATCTTAATTTTCTGAATGTCTTGCACTTTCAGAGGTTCTTTAGTTCTTTTTTGCTTTCTTCCACAAGGGTGGTGTCATCTGTGTATCTGAGGGTACTGATATCTCTCCTGGAAATATTGATTCCAGATTGTGATTCATCCAGCCTGGCATTTTGAATGATTTTTTCTGCATATTAGTTAAATAAACAGAGTGACAATATACAGCCTTGATGTACTCCTTTACCTATTCGGAACCAGTTTGTTGTTCCACGTCCAGTTCTGACTGCTACTTCTGGACATACATACAGATTTCTCAGGAGGCAAGTCAGGTGGTCTGGTATTCCCATCTCTTGAAGAATTTTTCATAGTTTGTTGTGATCCACAAAGCCTTTGACTTCATCCATAAAGCAAAAGTAGATGTTTTTCTAGAAGTCTCTTGCATTTTCAATGATCAAATGGATGTTGACAATTTGAACTCTACTTCTGCCTTTTCTAAATCTAGCTGAAGCTGTGGAAGTTCCAGTTCATGTAGTGTTGAAGCCTGGCTTGAGGAATGCTAATCATTACTTTGCTAACATGTGAGTGAGTGTAATTGTACAGTAGTTTGGACCTTCTTTGGCACTGCCTTTCTTTTGGCATTGGAATGAAAACTGACCATTTCCAGTCTTGTGGCCACTGCTGAGTTTTCCAAATTTGCTAGCATATTGAGTACAGCACTTTCACAGCATCATCTTTTAGGATTTGAAATAGCTCAACTGGAATTCCGTCACCTCCACTAGCTTTTTTCGTAGTGATGCTTCCTAAGGCCCACTTGACTTCACATTCTGAGATGTCTGTCTTTAGATGAGTGATCACACCATCATGGTTATCTAGGTCATGAAGATCTTTTTTGTATAGTTCTCCTGTGTATTTTTGCTATCCCTTCTTAATGTCTTCTGCTCTGTTAGATCCGTATAATTTCTGTCCTTTTTTTATCCCTTCTTTGCATGCAGTATTTCCTTGGTATCTCTTATTTTCTCGAAGAGATCTCTAGTGTTTCCCATTCTATTGTTTTCCTCTATTTCTTTGCATTGATCACTGAACAAGTCTTTTTATCTCTCCTTGGTAGTCTTGAGAATTCTCCATTTAAATGTGTATATCTTTTTTCTTCTTTTTTGCCTTTAGCTTCTCCTCTTTTCACAGCTATTTGAAGCCCTCCTCAGACAGTCATTTTTCCTTTTTGCATTTCTTTTTCTTGGGGATGGTCTTTATCATTGCCTCCTGTACAATGTCATGAATTTCCATCCATAGATCTTCAAACACTCTGTTTATCAGATCTAGTCCCTTAAATCTATTTCTCACTTCTGCTGTATAAACTTAAATAATTTTATTTAGGTCATTCCAGAATGGTCTAGTGGTTTTCCCTACTTTCTTCAATTTAAGTCTAAATTTGGCAATAAGGAGTTCATGATCTGACCCACAGTCAGCTCCCAGGCTTGTTTTCGTTTACTGTATAAAGCTTCTCCATCTTTGGCTGCAAATAATATAATCCATCTGATTTCAGTGTCAATTATCTGGTGATGTCCATGTGTAGACTCTTCTCTTGTGTTGTTGGGAGTGGGTGTTTGCTATGACCAATGTGTTCTCTTGGCAGAACTCTATCAGCTTTTGCTCTGCTTCATTTTTTACTCCAAGGCCAAGTTTGTCTGTTACTCCTGTTATCTCTTGACTTCTTACTTTTACATTCCAGTTCCCTATAACAAAAAGGACATCTTTTGGGGGTATTAGTTCTAGAAGATCTCGTAGGTCTTCATAGAATCATACAACTTCAGCTTCTTCAGCAGTAATGGTTGGGGCATAGACCTGGATTACTGTGATGTTGAATGGTTTGCCTTGGAAAAGAGCAGAGATCATTCTATCATTTTTGAGCTTGCACCCAAGAACTGCATTTTGGGCTCTTGTGTTGACCACGAGGACTTTAATTTTTATATTAAGGTTAAGTAAACATATCACCATATCACAATTTTATGGTATTTTGATTCTGACTACTTAGATATGCAGATGATACCATTCTAATGGCAGAAAGTGAAGAGGAACTAAAGAGCCTCTTCATGAGGATTAAAGAGGAAAATGAAAAACTGGCTTAGAACTGAACATTCAGAAAACTAAGATCATGTATCTGGTCTCATTCAGTTCAGTTCAGTTTAGTTGCTCAGTCATGTTCAACTCTTTGCAACTCCATGAATCGGAGCAGGCCAGGCCTCCCTGTCCATCACGAACTCCCGGAGTTCATTCAGATTCATGTCCATCAAGTCAGTGATGCCATTCAGCCATCTCATCCTCTGTCATCGCCTTTTCTTCCTGCCCCCAATCCTTCTCAGCATCAAAGTCTTTTCCAATAAGTCAGCTCTTCGCATGAGGTGGCAAAAGTACTGGAATTTCAGCTTCAGCATCATTCCCTCCAAAGAAATCCCAGGGCTGATCTCCTTCAGAATGGATTGGTTGGATATCCTTGCAGTCCAAGGGACTCTCAAGAGTCTTCTCCAACACCACAGTTCAAAAGCATTAATTCTTCAGCACTCAGCCCTCTTCATAGTCCAGCTCTCACATCCATGCCTGACCACAGGAAAAACCATAGCCTTGACTAGACGGACCTTAGTCGGCAAAGTAATGTCTCTGCTTTTGAATATGCTAGTATGTTGGTCATAACTTTTCTTCCAAGGAGTAAGCATCTTTTTATTTCATGGCTGCAGTCACCATCTGCAGTGATTTGCTCAGCCTTCTTCACAGTCCAACTCTCACATCCATACATGACCACAGGAAAAACCATAGCCTTGACTAGACGGACCTTAGTCGGCAAAGTAATGTCTCTGCTTTTGAATATGCTAGTATGTTGGTCATAACTTTTCTTCCAAGGAGTAAGCATCTTTTTATTTCATGGCTGCAGTCACCATCTGCAGTGATTTTGGAGCCCCCCCAAAATAAGAACACTGTTTCCACTGTTTCCCCATCTATTTCCCATGAAGTGATGGGACCAGATGCCATGATATTCATTTTCTGAATGTTGAGTTTTAAGCCAACTTTTTCACTCTCCACTTTCATTTTCATTAAGAGGCTTTTTAGTTTCTCTTCACTTTCTGCCATAAGGGTGATGTCATCTGCATATCTAAGGTTATTGATATTTCTCCCGGCAGTCTTGATTCCAGCTTGTGTTTCTTCCAGTCCAGCGTTTCTCATGATGTACTTTGCATATAAGTTAAATAAGCGGATGACAGTATATAGCCTTGACACACTCCTTTTTCCTATTTGGAATCAGTCTGTTTTTCCATGTCCATTTCCAACTATTGCTTCCTGACCTGCATATAGATTTCTCAAGAGGCAGGTCGGGTGGTCTGGTGTTCCCATCTTTTTCAGAATTTTCCACAGTTTCTTGTGATCCACAGTCAAAGGCCTTGGCATGGTCTCATTAATTCATGTCAAATAGAAGTGGAACAAGTGAAAGCAGTGCAGATTTTATTTTCTAGGCTTCAAACTCACTGATGACTGTAGCCATGAAATTAAACGATGTTCGCTCCTTGGAAGGAAAGCTATGACAAACCTAGGCAGCATATTAAAAAGCAGAACAACAACACAAATCAATCATATATATATATATACATATATATATGATATATATATATATATCCCCTCCATCTTGAGCCTCCCTCACCTCTCCCATTCTACCCCTCTAGGTCATCATCTATTTTACACATGATAAAGTATACTTATTAATGTGACTTCTCCTTGCTGTCACTTTCTGGGGCTCCAGTTATGCATACATAATTCCTCTTTATGGAATCCAGTAATTTTTGGATTTCTTCATTCCTTTCAAGCTGTTTTCTTCTTGCTGCCCTGACTAGATAATTTTAATCACTAGATAATTTGAGTGATTAATTCTGATTTTCTGTTTGCTTTTTTAAGTCTGCAGTTGAATCTCTATATTGAATTTTTCAGCTCAGTCTTATTCTTCAGTTCTAAAATTTCTGCTGTCTCTTTTTTAATGTTTTCTATCTTTTTATTGAGATTTCCATTGTGTTCTTATGCTTGTTTTCCTTATATCACTAAATTATTTTTCTGTATCCTCATGTAGCTCTCTGAGCCAGTGTAGAACAAGTGTTTCATTTTTTTTTTCCCAATTAATTGCTGGATCTCCTTTTTTTTTTTTTTTTAATTTGAGGCCAATTACTGGAGATTTACTATATTATTGGTAAAGTCATGTTTCCCTGACTCTTTATGATTCATGTAGAGTTTTATAAGTATCCACTTATTTGAAGAAGCAGTCACCTCTTTGAGAGTTTATGAACTAACTTCAGGAAGAGAATCCTTTAACTTGCCAGTGGGAGCACTTGGAGCATGCGTTGACCCTGTGTGTCTTGTGATGTAAGGCACTGAGTGCAAGGGGCAGGTCCAAGGCCACATGATGTATCTTTGGCTCATGCTGTTGGGTTCCACAGGATTAACAAATATGTGGTCCTTGGAGAGAACTGTGTTGGAGGTTGTAGTGGCTGCAAGGACTGTTGTCTTCCTCAGTGGTCCTTCTAGATATGAGAAGGACAAGGGCAAGCAGGGTTGAGATTAGATCCAGAGGTGCACACACACTCATCTGTGAGGTCTGGCAGCAGTTACCTATGTGGTAGTAGGGGATAGTTCTGGGCATACATGTAGTGATGGAGGCCTGAGATGTTAGCAAGGGCTGGGGCTAAGTATAGGCTCATTTTTCACTGTTGGGACTTTGGCTTTTAGCTTGATCTTCTATGGCTCCATTAGTAGCTCAGTTGTTAAAGAATCTGCCTGCAATGCAGGAGACCCTGGTTCGATTGCTGGGTTGGGAAGATGCACTGGAGATGGGATAGACTACCCACTCTAGTATTCTTTGTCTTCTCTTGTGGCTCAGCTGGTAAAGAATCTGCTCACAATGAAGGAGACCCCAGTTCAATCCCTGGCTTGGGAAGGGCCCCTGGAGATGGGAAAGGCTACTCACTCCAGTATCCTGATCTGGAGAATTCCTTGGACTATATAATTCATGGGATCACGAAGAGTTGCATACTGCTGAGAGTTTCACTTTCATTTTCCTATGGCTACACCCTATCTCCCTGGGCATGCACACTGAAGTGGAGTTTGGTGCTGGGTGTTTGCCATGTGGTGTGCAGAGGGGCAGAGGAGCTGCTTAGAGTGGCCGTGTGATATTGGCCAGTGACAAGGGGCAAGGTTTGATCTATGCCCACAAGCAGCTGTGGGGTCTTGGTTGTCAATGGCTCACACTAAGCTGTTCACATTCCCCCTGGGCATATTTGCTGTGGAGACAGTGAGTGAGATGAGGTCTGTGAAGTATAGATACCCTGCTGGATGGACTAACTCCCAGTGTATGCACAGAGATGAAGGTCTGCCAGGGATGCTTCGACTGGCTTCTTGCACTCACTCAGCTGCAGAAGACTCATCTGGCCGTCTCTGTGACTCCCAGACTCCAGTAAGACTAGGGAGAAACAAATAGCTGGCATCTTAAACTTGCAACCAGAGAGATCTTAGAAGGCTGCCAATCTTGTACTCCAGTGGGTCCAGTGGCAGTGGTGGTGGAAGGGTCAATGATGGAGTACTTAGCTAGTAGGTGTCTGTAATCAGTAATCCCAAAGACCTGTGTGGACAAAGCTAGCAAGAACTATAATGAGTCTTTGGAGGCTGTGCTGGTCCTAGCATTATCAGTGACAAAATCTGAATGTGTCTGCAGAGCAAGTTTCTATGAACCAAAATCTCTCCTGCTATGTGTGCGAATGAGAGCCACTGCTTTTCTTCCTCATTCTTTAGCTAGCTCAAAATATCTTAGTTTTGCTGATCTGGTTGTGATGCAACTGAAGCAGGACCATTGCACGGTGCCCTGAGAGGCTGGAGATCTGGTCCTCAACCCTCTCTTCCTTTCCTGATGAGAGAAACTCTTTTATCTGGGAATATACTTCTTGCAGCTGAGCAATGTGAGTTTGAGTGATGAGATGATATAGGCGTGTTAAAACTGTATTTCTCCTTCTCTTGTGTAACTACTCTCAGGTTTTTATTTTGTTGTTGTTTCATTGTGCTGCTCAGTCTTCCTACACAGACTTTAAACATCCCTCACAGCTGATTTTGTTCACAGATAACTGTCCAATTGTTTATCTTTGTAGGGGCACAGGGAAAGCTGAATTCTTCAATGCATTATTTCTTATATCATCTCTCTTGGGTAATTCTGTCTTTTCTCATATTCTGACCAGATTGTGCAGTGAATGCAATAGCATGTAAATATCAGGTTTGAGAATTGTGCAATAAGGTACTCATTGGGAATAGAACTTAAGTGGATTACAAACTGAAAAATAAACAGTCCTCCTTATGGACCACTTAAACTAATGTAGATTCATAAATTAATAACCAAACTAACTATATGAAATATAATGTGTGTGTCTTCTGCAGAACTATATGTCACCTCTTTCGAGGACCAAAATAAAAGAGCCACTTCTGGCTCACAGTTTCAAACCATATTTCAGACACCAAAAATTGTGTGTATATGTGTATCATTTCCTGTGATCTTAAATAATATGTAAACAAATATGAACAGCTGTAAGAAGCCATGTAAGCCATTTTTACATGTCTCTTGTAAAAATATGTAGAAAAATGTGTTTTGCAATTATATAATACTTGTTCTTGCTTGAGAGCTGAAATATAAATTATTGCTGTAAATGAGGCAGAAAATAATTGACTGTGGTGCATTTAATTTGTATTGAGAGCTTAACTCTCCAAAAGTTTTATTGTTAATATGAGTTTTTAAGCCTTTTTTTTTCTTTTCATTGTGTTTCCTATATTTTGTGTCAGTTTCCAGATTCACTGATTGTGGCAGTTAACTTTTATTGAACTAAAAACTGCAATGAGCTGACAATTAAATTCTTGATAATCAAAAGACAGCATCATAGCCTAGCATTTTTTACATGAAATTTAACATATTATAGTAACATTTTAATCTATAGACCAAGAGAAGGAGAAAAACAGTTTTCTTGTTACAACAGAAGAAAGATTATTCTTCAACTACAGTTAGCCACACATTTTTCCTTTAAAATAAGTTTCTTCCTTTCGTGAAAATGAAGACTGAACATAACAATGAATAATACATTTCACTGAAGTAAAAGAACATCACCAACAGGGGCTATCACTTGAGAAATTATTATTATCTTATGGCATACCAACAAATAAAATTTTAAGTAAGTTTTCTGATAAAATTTTTCCAGAACTTTTCAGTTGGCTGTAGAAAAAAAAAAATCTAATGCTAGTGACATCTCTATAAACTGCATTTTTCTGATTTACTATATTGTCTATAGTTTTCAGTGTCATTTATTACTTTCTATTAACTATATTTGACTTTTCATAAAAGCCATCATCTTTCATTTTAAAGCTACCTAAAGGAGATCAGCCCTGGGTGTTCTTTGGAAGGAATGATGCTGAGGCTGAAACTCCTGTACTTTGGCCACCTCATGTGATAGATTGAGTTATTGGAAAAGACTCTGATACTGGGAGGGATTGGGGGCAGGAGGAAAAGGGAATGACAGAGGATGAGATGGCTGAATGGCACCACTGACTCGATGGACACGAGTCTGAGTGAACTCCGGGAGTTGGTGATGGACAGGCAGGCCTGGAGTGCTGCGATTCATGGGGTCACAAAGAGTCAGACACGACTGGATGACTGAACTGAACTGAACCAAGGGATTTTCATCAACAATGGTTTCATTTCAAGTTAGACTTAAATTTAAATTCTGCCTAACTTTAATTTTTAAGTTTAAGCTTGCATTTTCTCCTAAAATATTGACCTTTAGTGGAAAATTCAAAACTTTAGGATGATTTTACTTTCTAGAATAGATTTTTTCAGAGCATTATTTAAGCTCTTTGAGTGAGCCTCTATTCATATTTGCTGGCAGAAATGCTCTGTGTGTTTCCAGGACTGGGCTTAGCTTTGCTCCTATGAAGTCTCACTTATTTCAGGAGGCAGACTAGACACTTGCCCATGAACCATGAACACTGGGTGCTACATCAAATTAGCTTATTTCAATTCTGTTTTCTTCTCCGTAAATCTGATCTTGAATTCCTCATAATCACAGGACAGGGTAAATTACATTACTGCATGTTAAGCTCCTTATCCAGTTCCTTCTTGATATTTTGAGTTGGGAACTTCTAACCTAGTAGAGGAGTCCAGAATGATCTCTGTGTCATTGACGTCTGCTCATTTCACTGCAATTAAACAAAAATCTTTAAAATTAAGGTTTTGAAGTAACACATTTAAAAATACTGATGTGAACAGACTTTCTGAAAATTTTACATAATGTAGTATAACCATTAGGTTAGGATTGAATTAACTGTTAGAGGTCCTCTGAGTATCTAGTTATTATGTTTCAGTTCTTTCAGAGAGTATTTATCTCAGTATTTATCCACAGCCTTGTCTCACTCAGTGAAACTATGATCCATGCCTTGTAGGGCCACTCAAGATGGATAGGTCATGGTGGAGAGTTCTGAAAAAATGTGGTACACTGGAGAAAGGAATGGCAAACCACTTCAGTATTCTTGCCTTGAGAAACCCATGAATACTTTGAAAGGCAAAATGATAGGACACTGAAAGATGAACTGTCCAGGTCAGTAGGTGTCCAATAGACTACTGGAGAACAGGGGAGAAATAATTCCAGAAAGAATGAAGAGATGGAGCCAAAGCAAAAATCAACACCCAGTTGCAGATGTGACTGGTGATAGAGGCAATGTCTATTGTGATAAAGAGCAATATTGCATAAGAACCTGGATTGTTAGGTCAATAAATCAAGAAAATTGGAAGTGGTCAAATGTTAGATAGCAACAGTGAACATCGACATTTTTGGAATCAGTGAAGTAAGATGGATTGGAATGGGTGATTTTAACCCAGATGAGCATTATATCTACTACTGTGGGCAGGAAACCCTTAGAAAAAGTGGAGTGGCCATCATAGTCAACAAAAAAGTTCAAAATGCAGTACTTGCATGCAATCTCAAAAATGATAAAATGATATCTCTTCATTTCCAAGGCAAACCATTCAATACCATGGTAATCCAAGTCTATGCCCCATCCAGTAATGCTAAAGAAGCTGAAGTTGAATGGTTTTATGAAGACCTACAATACCTTTTAGAATTAACACCCCTAAAAAAGGTCCTTTTCATTATAGGAGACTGAAATGCAAAAGTAGGAAGTCAAGAAACACCAGGAGTAACAGGCAAATTTGCCCTTGTAGTACAAAATGAAGCAAGGCAAAGGTTAATTAGAGTTTTGCCAAGAAAATGCACTGGTCATAGCAAACACCCTCTTCTAAAAACACAAGAGAAGACTCTACACATGTATATCACCAGATGGACAAAACCGAAATCAGATAGATTATATTCTTTGCAGCCAAAGATGGAGAAGCTCTACACAGCCAGCAAAAACAAGACTGGGAACTGACTGTGGCTCAGATAATGAGCTCTTTATTGCCAAATTCAGACTTAAATTGAAGAAAGTAAGGAAAACCACTAGACCATTCAGGTATGAGCAATTCAAATCCCTTATGATTATACAGAGGAAGTGAGAAATAGATTTAAGAGATTAGATCTGATAGATAGAGTGCCTGATGAACCATGGACAGAGATTCATGACATTGTACAGGACATGGATCAAGACCATCCACAATAAAAAGGAATGCAAACAGGAAAAATAGTTTTGTGAGGAAGGCTTACAAATAACTGGGAAAAGAAGAGAAGTGAAGAGCAAAGCAGAAAAGGAAAGATAACAAGGAGAGATAAGAAAGACATTTTCAGTGATCAATGCAAAGAAATAGAGGAAAACAATAGAATGGGAAAGAGTAGAGATCTCTTCAAAAAAATTAGAGATACCAAGGACCATTTCAGGCACAGATGGGCTCAATAAAGGACAGAAATGGTATGGACCTAACAGAAGATATTTAGAAGACGTGGCAAGAATACACAGAACTGTACAAAAAAGATCTTCATGACTCAGTTAATAATGATGGCATGATCACCTACCTAGAGCAGACATCCTGGAATGTGAAGTCAGTGGGCCTTAGGAAGCATCACTACTAACAAAGTAGATGTGATGGAATTCCAATTGAACTATTTCAAATTTTGCTGTGGAAGTGCTGTACTCAATATGCCAGCAAATTTGGAAAACTCAGCAGTGGCCACAGGACTGGAAAAGGTCTGTTTTCATTCCAGTCCCAAAGAAAGGCAATGCCGAAGAATGTTCAAACTACTATAATGCTCAAAGTTCTCTAAGATAGGCTTCAGTAATATGTGAACCATGAAATTCCAAGTGTTCAAGTTGGATTTAGAAAAGGCAGAGGAACCAGAGATCAAATAGCCAATATCTGCTGGATCATGGAAAAAGCAAGAGAGTTCCAGAAAAACATCTTTTACTGCTTTATGGACTATGCCAAAGCCTTTGACTTTGTGGATCACGATCAACTGTGGAAATTTCTGAAAGAGATGGAAATACCAGACCACCTGACCTGCCTCTTGAGAAATCTGTATGCAAGGTCAGGAAGCAACAGTTAGAATTGGACATGAAACAATAGACTGGTTCCAAATAGGAAAAGGAGTACATCAAGGCTGTACAGTGTCACCATGCTTATTTAACTTATATGCAGAGAACATCATGAGAAACACCTGGCTGGATGAAGCACAAGCTGAAATCAAGTTTGTGGGGAGAAATATCATAACCTCAGATATGCAGATGACACCATCCCTATGGCAGAAAGTGAAGAAGAACTAAAAAGTCTCTTGATAAAAGTGAAAGAAGAGAGTGAAAAAGCTGGCACATAACTCAACATTCAGAAAACTAAGGTCATGGCATCCTGTCCCATCACTTTATGGCAAATAGATGAGGAAACAGTGGAAACAGTGAAAGACCTCATTTTTGAGAGCTCCAAAATCACTGCAGATGGTGATTGCAGCCATGAAATTAAAAGACACTTATTCCTTGAAAAGAAAGTTGTGACCAACCTAGACAGCATATTAAAAAGCAGAGACATTACTTTGCCAACAAACATCCATCTAGTCAAAACTATGCTTCTCCAGTAACATGTATGGATATGAGAGTTAGAGTATAAAGAAAGCTGAGCAGCGAAGAATTGATGCTTTTGAACTGTGATGTTGGAAAAGACTCTTGAGAGTTCCTTGGATAGCAAGGAGATCCAACCAGTCCATCCTAGGACACCAGTCCTGATTATTCATTGGAAGGACTGATGTTGAAGCTCAAACTCCAATACTTTGGCCACCTGATGTGAAAAACTGATTCATTTGAAAAAACCCTGATGCTGGGAAAGATTGAAGGCACGAGGAAAAGGGGACAACAGGATGAGATGATTAGATGGCATCACCAACTCAATGGACATGAGTTTGGGTAAACTCTGGGAGCTGGTAATGAACAGGGAGGCCTGGCATCCTCCTGTCCATGGGGTCGCAAAGAGCCAGACACAAGTGAACGCCTGAATTGAACTCAACTGATGAATATATGATGTGATGATGTTTTTTTTTATTGTTTTTTTTTT
>SJYC01088150.1:0-19309 GCA_006408675.1 Madoqua kirkii
TTGCAATGGTGAACGGAATTGTTTCCTTAATTTCTTTTTCTATTTTCTCATTATTAGTGTATAGGAATGCAAGGGATTTCTGAGTGTTTATTTTATATCCTGCCACTTTACTATATTCATTGATTAGCTCTAGTAGTTTTCTGGTCGAGTCTTTAGGATTTTCTATGTAGAGGATCATGTCATTTGCAAACAGTGAAAGTTTTACTTCTTCTTTTCCAATTTGGATTCCTTTTATTTCTTTTTCTGCTCTGATTGCTGTGGCCAAAACTTCCAGAACTATATTGAATAGTAGTGGTGAAAGTGGGCACCCTTGTCTTGTTCCTGACTTTAGGGGAAATGCTTTCAGTTTTTCACCATTGAGGATAATGTTTGCTGTGGGTTTGTCATATATAGCCTTTATTATGTTGAGGTACGTTCCTTCTATTCCTGCTTTCTGGAGAGTTTTTATCATAAATGGATGTTGGATTTTGTCAAAGGCCTTCTCTGCATCAATCCCTCCTTTAAAAGAAGTAACTCTAAAGTTTCTGCAAATAATTGGCAAATAATTTTCTGAAACCTATTCACAGTTAAGAAAAAACAGAGAACGTAGATCTTGATTTTATTTATTTATTCTTCCAGTTTTATTGAGATATAATTGACATAAAATACTGTATAAGTTTAAGGCATAAAGCATACTACTTTGACTTACATATATCATGAAATGATGACCACAGTAAGTGAATATTCATCATCTAATATAAATACAAAATTAAAGAAAAAGGAAAACTTTTCTGTGTGGTGAAACTTTTAGGATTTACCCACTTAACAAATTTTGTATATAATATAGAGCAAAGTTAATTGAATTAATCATGTTGTATATTTTACCCTTAGTGCTTATTTATTTTACAACTGAAAATTTGCATCCTTTGACCATTTTCCACTAATTCTCCTTCTCCCTGGACCACACCTCTGGTGACCACAAATTTAATCACTTTGTCTAAGAGTTTGTTTGCCTTTGAAGCATAGATGACTACAACACTATATCAGTTCCTGGCACTCAATATACTGGTATTTCTGCTGCTGCTGCTGCTGCTGCTGCTGCTGCTAAGTCGCTTCAGTCATGTCCAACTCTGTGTGACCCCATAGACGGCAGCCCACCAGGCTCCCCTGTCCCTGGGATTCTCCAGGCAAGAACACTGGAGTGGGTCGCCATTTCTTTCTCCAATACATGAAAGTGAAAAGGGAAAGTGAAGTCACTCAGTCGTGCCCGACTCTTCACAACCCCATGGACTGCAGCCCACCAGGCTTCTCCGCCCATGGGATTTTCCAGGCAAGAGTCCTGGAGTGGGGTGCCATTGCCTTCTCCTACTGGTATTTCTACACATGACCAAATGATCACCACAATACTCTAGCTACCACCTGTCACCATTCAGAAATATTACTGTATTATTGACTGCATTTTCCACACTGAACATTTTATACCTGTGATGAATTTATTTTGTAACTGGAGTTTTGTACTTCTTAATCTCCCTCATTTTTTTTTCTCTTTCTCCCACCACCCTTCTCTCCAGCAACCACCTGTTTGTTCCCTGTATTTGTGACTCTGTTCCTAGTTTGTTATGGCTGTTCATTGTTTTGTTCTTTAAATTCCACATACAAGTGAAATCACACGGTATTTATCTTTCTCTGTCTTAATTATTTCACTCATCATAATAATCTCTAGGTCCATCCAGGTTGTCAAAATAGCATGATCTCATTTTTTGTGGCCGAGTAATATTCCATTGTATATACATACCAGTTCTTCTTTCTCCATTCATCTATTGATGGGCACTTCAGTTGCCATCATATCTTAGCAATTGTAAATAATGCTGCAATGAGCATAGGGGTACATACATCTTTTCAAATTAGTGCTTTCACTTTCTTCAGATAAATACCCAGGATTGGAATTGCTGGATCAGATAGCAGTTTTATTTTTAATTTTTTGAGGAACTTCCATACTGCTTTCCATAGTGGCTAAACCAATTTACATTCCCACCAGCAGTACACCAGGGCTCCCTTTGCTCCACATCCTTGCCAACACTAGTTATTTGTTGTCTTTTGACAATAGTCACTGTGACAGATGTTTGGCTGTGTTTTGCATTTGCCCGATGGTAAGTGATATTGACCATTTTTTAAATGAGCTTGTTGGATGTCTATATGTCTTCTTGGGAAAAATGTCTTTTCTGGTTTTCTGAGTGTTTTTTAATCAGGTTGCTTGGTTTTTTACTGTTAAGTTGCATAAATTCTTTGTATATTTTGGATATGAACTCCTTATCAGATGTATTATTTATAAATAACTTCTCCCATTTGGTAGATGATCTTTTGTTTTTATGATATCTTCCTTTGTTGAGCAGAAGATTTTTAGTTTGATATAGTCTTTTGTTTATTCATGCTTTTGTTTCCCTCTCCTGAGGAGACATAGCCAAGTATGTACAGTTAAGAATAATGTCAAAGAGCATCTTTCAATGTTTTTTTCTAGGAATGCTATGGTTTCAGATGTTACATTTAAGTCGTTAGTCCATTTGAGTTTATCTCTGTATATAGTGTGAGAAACTAGTCCAATTTGATTCTTTTGCAATGTAACTATCCAGTTTTTCCTTTTTTTTTTTTTTTGTTACTTTAGCCAAGGAGACTTTAAACCAATTTTGCAGCTACGTGTTATTTGCATGTGGATGCAGATGGACTTGGGGGGTGAGTTTTCTTTCTACACTGGACTGTAAACCTACCAGGGAAGAAATAGACCTAAGAAGTCCTCAGCAGAGACTTCCTAAGATGGACAAAAATCCACACCCTTTAGAGACACGTGTAGCTAAATTATTTATCATGACAGTCTTTAAGGCCCATTCTTATGACAGACTACACACCAAACCTTTTGGGGAGTAGAAAGTTTCCTGGCAACAGTGAGACCCAGGATTCAGGCAGCAATCCTGGCGGCGGGGGCAGCCAGTTAAAAAGTGTTCTCCCCAAAAAAGGGACTTTTACAGGAGAGATGTGAGATTTCATATTCAACAAAAGCCATTCTGCTGCTGTCTCTCCTTTTGCTAACCATGGACTAAAAATACCAAGTGAACATCAACAAACCTGCACACCTTATCCATCTTTGTCTTCAGAGGAATGCCAGAAACCCTTTAACACCTCCAGGGAAAAGTCTGACCAGGCAGAGCAGAGATCCAGGGAGTCAAGAAGACGGGAAGGAGGCTTGGAAATCAGCCCAGACAAAGATTTCCTCAACAATTAAAAAAATGCTTTTTTGGCTCAGCTGGTAAAGAATCCTCCTGCAATGCAGGAGACCTAGGTTCAATCCCTGGGTTAGGAAGATCCTCTGGAGAAAGGAAAGGCTAACCTACTCCAGAATTCAGGCCTGGAGAATTCCATGAACTGTATAGTCCATGGGGTCTCAAAGAGTCAGACACGACTGAGTGACTTTCACTGAAAATGCTATTGAAATCTCTGCACCATCTCTTCATCAAAAATAGAAGAAACTTTGTGGGCAATTTCAGAAGCATTTTACATCCAGAGCTCTCACTTTACCAGGTGGAACGGCAGAGGTTTTTGGGTACTGACTTACACATAGTAAGAAACAGGAGAGAAACTTCAGTAGACCTGGAAGATCTAGGAACTCCAAAGACCTGCAGTGGATAACCCTCTAGTCATCCATCCTTCCAATGTTTTTCAGTATTAAATGCTCATCACATGCATCACACTCTTTCAGTAACTATCTATAGTCTTTTGCGGGCTTCCCAGGTGGGTCAGTGGTAAGGAATCCACCCGCTAATGCAGGAGATTCAGGAGATGCAGGTTCGATTCCTGGGTTGGGAAGATGCCCTGGAGGAGATTGCCTGGGAAATCCCATGGACAGAGGAGCCTGGCGGGCTACAGTCTGTGGGATCAAAAAGAGTGAGACATGACTGAGCCTTTGAGCATCACACACAGCACAGTCTTCTTTCTCTGGAGCAAGGGATTTACGTATGAACAATTTGTAATAATATGCATTTGCATACATAATAGAAAACACATTTGCATATTATAATAGAAAAGCAGAAGGCATAGTTAATTCTACAGGGGATGGGCTTTGAGAGGGTTGTCAAATAAAGCTGTCTTTTTCTTTTTTTTAAGCTGCCTTTTAAATACTGTTTTCTTTGGCAGAAAACTTTAGGACTTTATGTCCTTCTTGAATTGTCCTCATCTTTCATTCCCAACTTATCTTTTGTAAATTCCCATCTACAAGGACCAGTTACCTCTCCTACTGAAGAGACTAATACCAAGAATGTTCGCAATTTATCATGCCCTAGTTGATCTAACCAGACCGTTTCTCCCGGGACTACTCCTCTGCTGAATGCAAATGTGGATTTTCATCATCACTCTGTTGTTCTGAAAGATGCACTCCAAGTGTCAGATGGCTGTAAAGGACTCCACCCTGAAGGAATCATCTTCTTCTTTAAGAAGTAAGTAAAGGAAGTAGAACACCTATTTCATACATGGTGAAAGATCTAGAGTCTCCAAGAGGGGGACTGAAACTTTCCCCAGTCCCGGTCATCTTTTGTACCCATCTGCCACTGAAGCCTTAACATCCTGTCCCACTCCCACTCTACCCCCACCCAGCATCCCATCTCTGCCCATACGCCCTTTCCCTCACCTGTTTACCCACAGACATTTCTCTGCTTCTTGAAGTTCTCAAAGTACCACCCAAAGTGTGCGTACCAAAGGAGTCTACATCTCCATGTAGCAGTTTTAGCCATCAGCCTATATCCACATTAGCCTCATGCATGCATGTTAAACAGATTTAGTCATGTCTGAATCTTTTGTGACTCTGTGGACTGTAGCCCACCAGGGTCCTCTGCCCATGGTATTTCCAAGGCAAAAATACTGGTGTTGGTTGCCATTCCCTTCTCTAGAGGATCTTCCCAACCCAGGAATCAAACCCATGTCTCCTGCATTGCAGGCAGATTCTTTACCATCTGAGTCACCAGGGAAGCCCACATTAGCCTCATTCTTTCTCAAACATTTCTTCTGCATTCTTGCCACTAGTGACCATTCTTTCGTCTCCTCTTCCTCTATGCCTCACCATTTCCTGGGAAAGATCTAGGTTGTCAGGAACCTGAAGCTTACACTATCTCAAGGACCCTTTTAAAGATAAGCATTACAAAATTATGAATACAAAATCAGATATTGGGCCTTAGAAAGTACACACACCAATGAATCTAAGCTTCATCATCCCCTGCCCATTTCCACATTGCTCTGACTTTCTTCCTGGTGTCAAGAAGGTTGCCAGCCTCCAACACTTAAATCTGTGCTGTTTTTCTTATGAAGGAACAAGAGAGATCAACTTTCATAATTTGAAAATGTTAGAATGTATTTTGCTAAGTAGTATAATTTTCTCTCCAAATATTTTAAAACCTGAAGCTTTTAAATGAACTTCAGCGTTTCACTTGCATTGCACTTAGCTAGCATATGAAATGTCAGTGCTGGATTCTCTCTGTCTAAAAGTCACCCTTCCCCTCCAAATGTATCCACTTACAAGACACATGACTTTAGGTTTCAGCCAGAACATACCTTCCCTAGGTTGAAAGAGCTGGGATGTACAAGTCGGTAAAGTTTCACAGTTCCTGCTCATGGATGTGAATAAACTGAGTGACAGCTGATGTGTGCTCCAGTCTTTGGTTGAATTGAGAGCAGCAGTTAAGGAAAAGAGGCCGGAAATACAAAATACAATATCAGGTTGGGGTGAGATATCATGACCTAATCAGTCAATTCTAAAACTGGTTTCCAATATCCTGCATTTCAGGGCAGAAGCTGAGCTTCAGTAATGAGGAGTGGAGGGAGCTCTCTGAGAGACCAAGTGATAAGAAGCCTCTGAAGGAAATCTGTGCACGAAGGCAGGTAAATTGCCCCCAGCAAGGCCAGGTCTCATAAAATCTCATGAGGAGAGTGCCCTCATCTGTTCTTATTAATGATAATAAAACCCATCACAAAAATAAGTGCCAATTAGAATTTATTTCCAGCAGAAACTGTGTCAAGTTCTTTGGATAATCCACAGACAGTGGACCCTTGAATAACATGGGTTTAGACTGCATGCGTCTACAAACACAGA
This sequence comes from Madoqua kirkii, assembly GCA_006408675.1. Taxonomy (NCBI): domain Eukaryota; kingdom Metazoa; phylum Chordata; class Mammalia; order Artiodactyla; family Bovidae; genus Madoqua; species Madoqua kirkii. Next base: position 6,110 of record SJYC01088150.1, read on the forward strand.
TATTTTTTCAATAGTAAGTAATACAGTGCTACATGACTCCTGGCTGGTTGAATGTATGAATATAAAACCTAGGATATGGATGGCCAATTGTAAAGTTATACATGGATTTTTTTATACATGGATTTTTTACTATGTGGGGGTCAGTGCCCCTAACCTCCGTATTCCTTAAAGGTCAACTGTAATTTTCATCTCAGTTCTGAAAGAGAGATGTTACTATGCTCTTTGTTAACCAAGAAGTGGAGTCCCTTCTGGTTCAGTCTTTGCAATTCTTCACCAGTGGAAACTGGTATTTCCTGTGGGTCAGAGTGGCTGGGATTAGGTTGTTCAGTGATAAAGAATCTACCTGCCAATGCAGGAGACACAAAAGATGAGGGTTCAGTCTCTGGGTTGGAAAGATACCCTGGAGAAAGAAATGGCAACCCACTCCAGTATTCTTTCCTGAGAAATTCCATGGACAGGCGAAGAGTTGGCCACAACTGAGCAACTGAGCATGCACGCAAGCAGTGGGTCAGAGACAGTGGCTCTTTGTCGTCCCCACCGTTGTATGCCATGTGTATTGAAGACAGAAAAGAGTCACGAGCTGCTATACATGTGCCTCACACAGAAGTGCCAGGACGGGAATGTGGGAGGTATACTAGGGCATCGGGGGTAAACCTAAGGGGTCACAATAGTCATCTCGGTGAACACTGCCCAAAACAGGAGTGACAGAAAACACAAGCAATCCTATCACTACAGCTCTGGGCAGGTGTGACTCTGCACCTTCTTCTTCTTCTTTTTTTTTTTCCAGTTCTTTCTTTCTTTACATTCACTCTGCAGAAGTAAGAAAGTGTGCAGGGAATAAAGGGTAGAAAAAAAGAGACCGTGTCCCTTTTTCCACAGAAATCCCCAAACTAAAAGTCATTACTCAATTACGGGGGAGCGGGGAGGATTTTAATTGGATATGAGATTGAAGTTTTGATTGCTCTGCATTGTTAAGGTCTGAACGTCAAAGTCACCAAATATGACCATTTTTTAAGTGCTGAAGTCAACTGAAAATATGTGGGCGTTGTCAAAAATCTCATCTAAAGTATGAAAGGGAGATCAGAAACAGAATGTCTGAAGGAAGTGGTCAGGGCAAACTAAAACCACTTTCTGTCTGTGAACTCATTGACTTCAGCACACTTAATAAGCTGGTTGCATTTGCTGTTATTATGAAGACTGGACATGGGCACGTACATGAAAGCAAAGAATAAAATGTGCAGAAATAGTAAGGGGATATTTTAACCAAGGTGTGCCCAGGATATGGGGTAAATATGGGGTAAAGGGGAGGGCCGTGAGCTTGAGCAAGGGAAATATTTACTCACAAAGCTGTGAAGACAGATTGTAGACCTGCAGAAACCCATGGAAAATGCCATATTGACTTCAGCACACTTAATAAGCTGGTTGCATTTGCTGTTATTATGAAGACTGGACATGGGCACGTACATGAAAGCAAAGAATAAAATGTGCAGAAATAGTAAGGGGATATTTTAACCAAGGTGTGCCCAGGATATGGGGTAAATATGGGGTAAAGGGGAGGGCCGTGAGCTTGAGCAAGGGAAATATTTACTCACAAAGCTGTGAAGACAGATTGTAGACCTGCAGAAACCCATGGAAAATGCCAGGCACAGCAGCAGAGACCCTTTCCCCTACTGTATTAAGGCAAAAGCTATATTAGCTAAAGGAGGAGGGTGGACAGATGTCTACTACTGGGAACTGGCTCTTTGGTTGTGATTTTTCACACATGGGATTTACCCAGAAAAAATAGTGTGTGTGTGCTCAGTTCCGTCCAACTCTGCATCTCCATGGACTGTAACTGCCAGGCTCCTCTATCCATGGGATTTTTCCAGGCAAGAATACTGTAGAGGGTTGCCATTCCATTCTCCAGGGGATCTTCCTGACCTAGGGATCAAACCTGGGTTTCCTGCACGGCAGGCCAATTCTTTACCATCTGAGCCACCAGGGGAAAAGGATAATGAATAATGAGGATTCTCACTGGAAAGACAGAGGGGCTGCCAGTTGGGATAACCAAGAATTAGAGTCCCTTCTGGCTCACACAGGCTTTGCAATTCTTTGCCAGTAGGATGCGGTACTTCCTGTGGGTCAGAGATGGCTCTCTGTTTGCCATCTCCATATTCGTATCTTTTGTATATTAAGATAGATCTTGTGTCTTCTGGTTTATGGGTCACCAGAGCATGAGCTACATTCAGACTTGATGGAGAGGACAGTATATCCCACAAGGGTCCTGAACTTGGAGCTTGATTTGGTAACTAGAGGAGACAGTGGTGTGGTCACCACTGGAAGAGGGAGAATTTGTTCAATGGTGAGGAGGAAAGGCTCTCAAGATATTGGGTAGCCAAGGAATCAGTTCAGTTCAGTTCAATCGCTCAGTCATGTCCAATTTTTGCGATCCCATGAATCACAGCATGCCAGGCCTCCCTGTTCATTACCATCTCTAGGAATTCACTCAGAATCACGTCCATCGAGTCCATGATGCCATCCAGCCATCTCATCCTCAGTTTTCCCCTTCTCTTCCTGCCCTCAATCCCTCCCAGCATCAGAGTCTTTTCCAATGAGTCAACTCTTTGCATGAGGTGGCCAAAGTACTGGAGTTTCAGCTTCAGCATCATTCCTTCCAAAGAAATCCCAGGGCCGATCTCCTTCAGAATGGACTGGTTGGATCTCCTTGCAGTCCAAGGGGCTCTCAAGAGTCTTCTCCAACACCACAGCTCAAAAGCATCAATTCTTTGGTGCTCAGCCTTCTTCACAGTCCAGCTCTCACATCCATACATGACCACAGGAAAAACCATAGCCTTGACTAGATGGACCTTAGCAAAGTAATGTCTGTGCTTTTGAATATACTATCTACATTGGTTATAACTTTTCTTCCAAGGAGTAAGCGTCTTTTAATTTCATGGCTGCAGTCACCATCTGCAGTGATTTTGGAGCCCCCAAAAATAAAGTCTAACACTGCTTCCACTGTTTCCCCATCTATTTCCCATGAAGTGATGGGACTGGATGCCATAATCTTCGTTTTCTGAATGTTGAGCTTTAAGCCAACTTTTTCATTCTTTTCTTTTACTTTCATCAAGTTCATCTTCACTCTCTGCCATAAGGGTGGTGTCATCTGCATATCTGAGGTTATTGATATTTCTCCCAGCCAATGAATGGGCAGAGGCAAATATTTTAAAGATGTTCTACCTAAAGGCTATTTACCACATGCTTCTCCTTGACCCTCTCTAACATTAAGGCTGAAAAGTGAAATATCTGCATCCAAGCCATGCTTGCAGCTTGGGGTGACTGAATGATCTGGCATTGGCCAGTGAGACATAAGTAGAAGTTACTCATTGAGACTTCTAGAAAATATGATTGACTTTTAAGGAATGGATTTGGCTGCCATTCTCTTTAGCCCTTCTTCTTTTTTAGCTGAACCCCCACCCCCTTTTTTTTTCTTCTTGTCTAGATTAGATGTGCAATACCTGGAGGCAGGAGAATGGGGTGACAGAGGATGAGATGGTTGGATGGCATCATTGACTCAATGGACATGAGTTTGAGCAAACTCTGGAAGATAGTGAAGAAGAGGGAAGCCTGGCGTGCTGCAGTCCATGAGTTTGCAAAGAGTTAGATACAACTGAGCGACTGAACAACATAACTCCCTGGAGTCATAGCAGCCGTTTTAAAATAATGAAGATGGAATTTTTAAATGGTAGAAAAGAAAGACTGAAGGAGCTCCTGTGACATCAGTGAACAGCTGTTCCAGATCCACACACCTTGTTTGAGAAAAACAAACTTTCATCTGGTGAAACTACTGTGATTGAATTTTCCACCATTCTGATTTGAATAAATTCCTAACCAAAATAATGTGATGAAATGCCCTGTAGCCATAAAGCCAGAGAAAGAAGAATGCTTATCAAAGTGCTAATAGATTTTTAACTTAAAAAAACCCTGTGATCAAATGGTTTGGGAAACATCAAGTTAAACCTAATTAAGCAACTTGCTTTAACCAAGTAGATACAACATACTGTACAACATACTGCTTTTACCAAACTAACCACAGGGTACCATTTCATTGTCTATTTTAATCCACTAATTTTCCTAGAATAAACTTTGGGAAATTCTATTAAATAAAGTATTAATAATATAGGAAATGGCTAATGATGTTGCTAAATGGAAAAAAGCAATTTATAGATCAAATGTATTTCTTTTCACTAAAGTTAAGTCTAATGAGTAATTTTAACTATTGATCTACTTGTTTTCCTTTTCCTAACTCTATAAGTAAATTACAACTACTATACATTTTTCTATAATTAGAAAATCACAATATTTTTTCCATACATACAAGTAGCATTCTGTTTACTTGTATGGAATGAGTGGAAGGGTGTTAAACTCTTAAATATCGTAATAAGTAACAGATCTGCATTCCTGCAATTTGCCCACCTGGACAGCATGGCTATTCTATTGCCTCACAGCTCAGCAAAATAGTCTGTTTGCTTAAAAATCTGCTGACTGAGCACATGACCAGTCGGGGAGACAGGAAAGTAAGGAATTTAAGGAGTAAGGCCCAGGTCAGACTATTTTATGGCATCAACAGAAGGCTTCTAAGAAGATGGAAACTCTTCAGTTTAAGGATAACCTATTTTTTTTTAATTAAACAAAAAAATTTTTAATAGTCTTTATTGAATCTGTTGAAATGTTCCTTCAGTTTTGTGTTTCAGTTTTTTGGCTGAGAAGCATATGAGATCTTAGCTCCCCAACTAGGGATCAAACCTGCAACCTCTGCGTTGGAAGGCAGATCTTAACCATTGCACCATGAAGTCCTCATAAAGATAATCTAAGAAAGGTCCTCACAGGAGTACCAATTGGGTAAGCTCCTAGTGAGTACAGATGCTTTTAGTTCTGTCAAAATAGTAAACATATATTAAAGAAGGAATTAAAGAAAGCTAAAATCATCAATATATTATTCCTTCTGCATGTATTTAACCATAGGAATTAATTCAAAAATATCCTGCCACAAAAATAGCAGTTATTTGTAATTTATTGGATAATAATGGGTTTTTTTGTTTCTTTTGGGGAGGGAGACAGGTCCAAAAAGAATACAATTACCAATTATCAAATCATTTTGGTATGGGAGCCATTAAAAATTAAAATGGGATCCAAGTATTACTGGTGGCTTAGCCGGTAAAGAATCTGACTGCAATGTGGGAGACCTGGGTTTGACCCCTGGGTTGGAAGATCCTCTAGAGGAGGGGACGGCAGCCTACTCCAGTATTCTTGCCTGGAGAATCCCCATGGACAGAGGAGTCTAGCAGACTGCAGTCCATGGGGTCGCAAAGAGTCAGACACAACTGAATGACGAAGCACACAGCACCCATTTTATGTATATCAATTTCAATTCCCTCATTTTGATAGTTGTCTTATAATAACGTAGGAAATGTCCTTACTAGGGCTTCTCAGCTGGCACTAATGGTAAAGAACGCACCTGCCAAATGCAGGAGACATAAGAGACACAGGTTCCACCCCTGCTTCTGCAAGATCCCCTGGAGAAGGGCATGGCAACCCACTCCAGTATTCTTGACTGGAGGATCCCGTGGACAGAAGAACCTCATGGGCTACAGTCCTTAGAGTCACACAGAGCTGGACTACAACTAAAGTGACTTAGCATGATCTTACGAACTACACATTAACATTGGGAATGACAGGGTATTGATTTGAAAACTTTCTCTCAAAAGATTCAGTGAAAAAAAAGTTCTTTTTTCTCTCAAAAGTATTGCCCTGCAACTTTTCTGTCAGCATGCAACAATTTCAAAATGTAAAATATGTATTTTTTAAAATGGTAAAAGAAACAAAAATACTAAATTTCACTCTTCACTCTTTTACTCTTTCCTGGACATTACTTTGGAAAGGCATGCTCGAAATACAGTTCTTTCTCTATTTTAAAGTCTATTGGTATGAGTATTGCCACTCCAGTTTTCTTTTGATTTTCATTTGCATGGAATATCTTTTTTTCATCTCCTCAATATAGTTCTTTCTAGTGAGCACCTTGAAAGCATCAGTATTTCTTGGAGGCTAAAAATAATTTACTGTCTAAATAACTATTCTCATCAATGAAAATACTGTATACTCAAAAAAAGAGTGAAGATTGCTACTTTTATTTTTATATTTTTTAAATATGTTTATATTTCCTTTATATTTCCCAAAATATTTTTACATATCTTATATCATAGGGTTTTTATCAGATTGGAAGGCAACTTGGAGGAGTTGAAAAGAACAGGTTCTAGACCAGGGATAATGTGCACTGTGATTACAGCTCCATATATCCAAGCTATGTGACCTTGGGAACACCAGCTAAACTCTTTGAGCCAGTGTTTCATTATCTGAACCTTTGAATAGCAAATTTACTATTTACATAAATTACACTTTCCATTTTGAAGATTTAGTGGGGTATAAATAAAGTGTCAAGGTATGAAGCACAATCGAGGACCATCCATTCATCCAGCTGACAGTTATGGTGTCCCTCGCAGTTTCCAGGCACAGTTCTAGGCACAGGAGACAGAGCTGTGACCTAGAGATACAGTCCCTGCTGTCACAGAGTTCAGTCTAATGGAAGCAGAGACAGAGAGGACCATTATGAGCTGATGTCACAGAGAAACTGGGCTAAGGCATAGAGGGACTTTAGGTGAAGGGAGTCATAGGAGACGTCTCCGAGCAGAGCTGAAGCCTCAGTGCTGTGAAGTACCCCTGCTAAGATCCGGACAGAAACTTCCTCCGTTGTCAGGCACCAAAGACTGTCTTCCGAGGGGCAAGATGGCTTCATGGAAATACGGCCATGCTTACCAAGGAACAGCTTTCTGTTGGTGCCCTGTGATCTCAGAGGTTTTAAAACACAATTCGCTTGTATTAGGGTTCTCCAGAAAAACAGAACCTACGTATAAAAGGTGGTTTATTATGAGGAATCGGCTCAGTTAATTACGGAGGTAAAGCAGTTCCACAGTCTACCACCTGCAAGCTGAAGACCCAGGAAAGCAGTGATGTAATTCAGTCTGAGTCTGAAGAAGAATCAAGGAAGCTTATGATGTAAATCCCAGTCCAAGATGAGATGTCCCACCTCAACCATTAGGCAGGAAAAAAGAGGCAAATTTTTCCTTCCTCCACCTTTTATTCTATTCCATTCCTCCAGGAAATGAATGAGGCTCACCCACATGGGGATAGAGGGTTGTTGTTATTGTTCAGGTGCTCTGCCATGTCTGACTCTTTGTGACCCCATAGACTGCAGCACACCAGGCTTCCCTTTCCTTCACTATCTCCCAGAGTTTGCTCAAACTCAAATCCACTGAGTCGGTGATGTCATCCAACCATTTCATTCTCTTTCATCTGCTTCTTCTCCTGCCTTCAATCTTTCAGCACCAAGGTCTTTTCCAATGAGTCAGCTCTTCACATCAGGTAGCCAAAGTACTGAAGCTTCAGCTTCAGCATCGGTCCTTCCATTGAATATTTAAAGGTGTGGGTCAGCAGTGTCTTGCTTTGGGGACAGGGGCACTGGAAGCAGCAGTCCTGGGAGGCACCTGTTGGCGTAAGTTCTTTTCGAGGTTGCCCTTAGCCCTACCACAGAGCCTGTAGACTTAAGACTGGGTCACCTGAAGCCAATCAACTAACAGGGAGGGAGCACAGCCCCACCCATCAGCAGACAGTTGTGGGGAGAGGGGAGGCTGCAGTCTACTGAGTTCACCAATTCAGATGCTAATCCCACATGGAAACCCCTCACAGACACACACAGACACAGTATTTAATCTGGGCACTCAAGGGCCCACTCATATTGACATATGAAATAAACCATCACACCCCTTGAAGCCTGGTCTTGAGGTGGACAGTGGAGAAATCCCATCAGCATGAATGAATGCCCTCTATTTTCTGTACCCCACTCTCTACATCAAATAGAAGAGACTCAGCTAAGGCGTCCTCCTAGGCTTCTTGGGACTATTATCTTAACAATGAAAATCAATAGAAATTATTTTGATACTGAGAAATGAATAGTGACACTTTTCCAGGTTATACTTAGAGCAGCAATTTATTAAAACAAAAAGATGAATTTAACCCAGCATATTTGATCATTCACTTAATGAAGAGAAGTAAGTAACTAAATCCACTGTTAATTTGGCAAAAATCATCGACATTAGTGAAGATAATATAAAACTCAAAATACACTGATACATCAAGATATCAAAAAACACTGACTAAAGAGAGCTGTCAATTAAAAACTACTTGTGTTCAATCATGGAAGAAAAACACTTGAAACGTTGGGGATATTTTTTAAAGCCAGTTTAGTGCTGTGTGTGTATGTGTGCCTGTGTAAGACTGGGGTTTTTTTCATATGCTATTTTATGAGAATATTACTTGTGAAACCAGCTGTTTCCTGTTCTCCTAACTCAAACATTACACTCCCATTTAAAGACTATATTAGGGAATCATACCCAAGTGTGATGAAATTGCTAAGAAAAGTGCAGATGAAGTCTTTGTGGCAACACATAGGCAGACTGCATTACCCTTGAACTGCCATGAGCCATGGAAGAAGCAAGGAGAAAAAGAAAGGAGAAATTATTCCAACTCTAAAACGTCCAACTACCTACCCTGTCTATCGTGAATTGTCCACAAATGTGGACTATTGGTTTTATTGCTACTTATTTTGAACATTCACAACAGGAAAAGTTTTATCACTTGATTAATGCTTTCAAATTGCTTAATTAAAGAAACTTTTCATGACTCAAAAATGGAAAACTCCTGAATTAGAAAGCCTCGTTTGCATTTATGTGCCTATTGGTGCTGTAAATGATTTCTCAAGTCGGCATTAACATTCCAAGCTAAGATTGCTCACAGAGAATTCTGAAATGCTTTCTATATTTGGCAGAAGTGCATCAGAAACCAAAATATGCCCATTTAATTTTAAGAAAACATACCATGCTTTACATGTAATTCTAGCTCCCTCTTCCCTTTGCATTTTTCTTCCGTAGGGGAAGAAAAAATGCTCCCAAGCTATTTGGTCTTGGCCAAAAATCTCCCAAAGACCTGTGGCTTCCTAGGAAAATGAGGACCCCTCACAAAAAGCCTCCTGGTTCAAAAATCCAAGCATACAGAGCATCCCTGAGGTTCTTATCCTCTCCCTCCTCATCCTGATCTTCATCATGAAGAAGAAACATATCTTCTCATCACAGATATGAAGAAAAAACTACTGGTTACCACTGGGAAGAGGGAAGAGGGGATGGGGATATGTAGATAGCAGATCAAAAGGTACAAACTCTAGGTGTAAAAGATGCTGTAAGATTTATTGTACAACTTGGGTAATGTAGCTAATATTATTCTTGCCTGGAAAATTCCATAGACAGAGAAGCCTGGCAGGCTACAGTCCATGGGGTTGCAAAAGAGTTAGACAGGACTTAGAGACTAATCAACATCAGGACTTCCCAGGTGGCACAGTGATAAAGAATCCACTGCCAACGCAGGAGACACAAGAGATGCAGGTTTGATTCCTGGGTCGGGCAGGGCCCCTGGAGAAGGAAATGGCAACCCGCTCCAGTATTCTTGTCTGGACAATTCCATGGACAGAGGAGTCTGGTGGGCTACAGTCCATGGGATTGCAAAGAATCAGACACAACTGAGCCACCACCACCTCCAGCACCATAAATAGAGTACAACCTTTGAAAATTGTGAATCACTATATTGTATACTGTGTACATCAACCACATCAACCATACTTCAGTGAAAAATAAGAAGCACTCAAGTACACAGAGGTGTCAAGTAAACATTCCAGAATTAACTGAATGTGCAATGATTGCTAATTGTCTCCCAATAGCACCCCATTCCCTTTTCCTTTTCAATTCCTGAGTGTTGGCTGAGCGAAAACCTAACCACGGGTGGACTTCTCCCATCTAGGTGGGGATCATGTAGCCAAGTGTTGGTAAGCGAAGCATGAGTCCAGGCTATTGGTCCAAAGAACCTTCCTACCTTAAAGAAGCTTAAAACCTAATGGGGAAAGATTTGTGCAGAAGCAACTACAAGGCAAGGGAGGACACACTAGCGCCTCGGGGAAGGCACTCTGCCCTACCAACCTCTCACACTGGCAACCACGGTGCTTCCAGAGCACCCACAACTGCGGAATCACAACCATCCTCCCAAAAAGTAACCGAGAAGCTTATTTTCACTCCTCTCTCCTGCCTGTTCCATAACCTTTCTTCCCATACCAGCTACCCAGAGTCACTGTTCTGCTCCAAGCCTCATTTGCAGAGGTACCTCGCGTCCATATTCCCATCAAAATGTGCGTGTCAGTGTCCTTGCTCCTCAGGTTCTTACTTCCTGATAGACTTCAAAAGGTTAGTTTGAGACCAAGTGTTGAAGGGATAGTAAGTTGCTTCTTTTCTAATGGTAACAGCTAACACTGATTAAACATTTACTATGTTCAGTTCAGTTCAGTCGCTCAGTCGTGTCAGACTCTTTGCGACCCCATGAATCGCAGCACACCAGGCCTCCCTGACCATCACCAACTCCCAGAGTTCACTCAGATTCATCAAGTCAGTGATGCCATCCAGCCATCTCATCCTTGGTCGTCCCCTTCTCCTCCTGCTCCCAATCCCTCCCAGTATCAAAGTATTTTCCAATGAGTCAGCTCTTCACATGAGGATGAGTGCCATTGTGTGGTAGTTAGAGCATTCTTCAGCATTGCCTTTCTTTGGGATTGGAATGAAAACTAACCTTTTCCAGTCCTGTGGCCACTGCTGAGTTTTCCAAATTTGCTGGCATATTGAGTGCAGCACTTTCACAGCATCATCTTTCAGGATTTGAAACAGCTCAACTGGAATTCTATCACCTCCACTAGCTTTGTTCATAGTGATGCTTTCCAAGGCCCACTTGACTTCACAGTCCAGGATGTCTGGCTCTAGGTGAGTGATCACACCATCATGATTATCTAGGTCGTGAAGATCTTTTTTGTACAGTTCTTTTGTGTATTCTTGCCACCTCTTCATAAGTTCTTTACATGTGACTCACTTAAGACTCACTGCAGTCCCATAGGAAGGTACTGTTAGTAAGGAATGCTCAGTATTTGAACCTTGGTAGTCTGATTTTTTGAGCATCCAGACTCTGTTCTCAGCCACCACATTACACAACTTTTAGTATTTTATCTGTCACCTTTGGAAAATAAGAGCCTTGAATGCTAAGTGGTATAATCACAGGAGTTAAAGATGCTTTGGCAGAACCATCAGGGAAGAAAATTCTGTGTAAAAAAGTCTACACATCATACCTTGAAGACAAGAACCTATCAGTTATGTGTCAAAGTAGCCCGCTGTCTTCTTCATGAGGTTAAATGAAAATTCTTTAGGAGACAGAAGATAGTTTCTCTCATCTCAAGGGCTTGCTACCTGAAAGACTCTGCAACAATTCAATCTGTTCTGGGATGGTCTGGTGATTCTTTCAGGAATGAGGGGGCTCCCGTGATTAGGAACAGAATCTGTCTGGGTACCATTCTATATGATGTCAGTATTTCCTGAAGTGAGGAGTGCTATGATCACCTCCTCTTCATCCCAGTGGTGAGAGAAGGATTTCCTCCGTAGGAATATGGGGATGGTCGGACACACGCCATCTAAGATTGGAGAGAAGAGACCTCAGCCTCCCATAGCATTTTACTTGGGAACAGAATGAACAAGCAGCTCTTGTGGGGGGCAGCCTCAGTGGGAGAAAGAGGATAAAGTGACCCCTGGTTCCTGTAAAAGATGTGACTGTCTCATTTTAACAATTCTAAAGGCTGAAGCCTGCCAGGGAGGCATAAGCAGGCTCTGTGCCTGGTCTCTGTAATTAGGAGGGTTGTTTGATCAGGGGCCATTTTCCACAGAGCAGGGGGGCAGGGCATGTGGTTAGACCATCCAGTGCCTCCCAGTTTCATATGCCAACACAGCACAGACACGAAATCTGAGTTCCAGACCTTAGACCCAAGAAGAGAAGGCAGTCATGGTAGGTAGTAAGGTAGGCTCGGGGAATTCACATAATCTCATTGAATCACCTGATGAGAAAGTTACTGCCTTTCCGAGTCTCATTCAATCCTCAGACTGTCAAGGAGAAAGTCTGGGGTTAATGTGAATGTGTGTTTACCATCCCTCTAACACTTGTTAATTTCTCTTTCCAACAAGAATGAAGCAAGCACCATACCAGTTCCCTGGTCAGCTAACACTTTCTAGCCAGAAGTTAGAAATATTTCCTTTTCACTGCATTAGTATTTGGTGTTTACCTTCTGCTTCTAGTAGGTGATACTGATTTTCCAATGATGTGATAGAAGTCTGTTTTAAAATGAACATAAATTCAAAGTGCAAATATTAAAATGCCAATACTAATATTGAATAAATGAATCTACAAACAGTAGTACAGACAGAAGTAGAATTATTAACAAATTATCAACATTTAGGAAATAATTCTTTATGTCTTTTGAGTTCCTGGTCTATCCACTCTGGGCACAGTGTTGACCTTTGATTAAAAAAAAAAATTGAAGTACAATGTTGTGTTAGTTTGTGATATACACTGAAGTGATTCAGTTTACATATATTTATATTCTTTTCCAAGATGGTTTATTATAAGATATTGAATTTGGTTCCCTGTACTATAACTGTCTCTTATACACATCTGAACTACACATTAACATTGGGAATGACAGGGTATTGATTTGAAAACTTTCTCTCAAAAGATTCAGTGAAAAAAAAGTTCTTTTTTCTCTCAAAAGTATTGCCCTGCAACTTTTCTGTCAGCATGCAACAATTTCAAAATGTAAAACATGTATTTTTTAAAATGGTAAAAGAAACAAAAATACTAAATTTCACTCTTCACTCTTTTACTCTTTCCTGGACATTACTTTGGAAAGGCATGCTCGAAATACAGTTCTTTCTCTATTTTAAAGTCTATTGGTATGAGTATTGCCACTCCAGTTTTCTTTTGATTTTCATTTGCATGGAATATCTTTTTTTCATCTCCTCAATATAGTTCTTTCTAGTGAGCACCTTGAAAGCATCAGTATTTCTTGGAGGCTAAAAATAATTTACTGTCTAAATAACTATTCTCATCAATGAAAATACTGTATACTCAAAAAAAGAGTGAAGATTGCTACTTTTATTTTTATATTTTTTAAATATGTTTATATTTCCTTTATATTTC
>SJYC01088151.1:0-11530 GCA_006408675.1 Madoqua kirkii
TCTGCATATCTGAGGTTATTAATATTTCTCCCAGCAATCTTGATTCCAGCTTGTGTTTCTTCCAGTCCAGCGTTTCTCATAGAAACTTTCTACATAGAAGTTAAATAAGCAGAGTGACAATATACAGCCTTGACGTACTCCTTTTCCTATTTGGAATCAGTCTGTTGTTCCATGTCCAGTTCTAACTGTTGCTTCCTGACCTGCATACAGGTTTCTCAAGTGGAGGTCAGGTCATCTGGTATTCCCATCTCTTGAAGAATTTTCCACAGTTTGTTGTGATCCACACAGTCAAAGGCTTTGGCATAGTCAATAAAGCAGAGATAAATGTTTCTCTGGAACTCTCTTGCTTTTTCCATGATCCAGCAGATGTTGACAATTTGATCTCTGGTTCCTCTGCCTTTTCTAAAACCAGCTTGAACATCAGGAACTTCACAGTTCACGTATTGCTGAAGCCTGGCTTGGAGAATTTTGAGCATTACTTTACTAGCATGTGAGATGAGTGCCATTGTGTGGTAGTTAGAGCATTCTTCAGCATTGCCTTTCTTTGGGATTGGAATGAAAACTAACCTTTTCCAGTCCTGTGGCCACTGCTGAGTTTTCCAAATTTGCTGGCATATTGAGTGCAGCACTTTCACAGCATCATCTTTCAGGATTTGAAACAGCTCAACTGGAATTCTATCACCTCCACTAGCTTTGTTCATAGTGATGCTTTCCAAGGCCCACTTGACTTCACAGTCCAGGATGTCTGGCTCTAGGTGAGTGATCACACCATCATGATTATCTAGGTCGTGAAGATCTTTTTTGTACAGTTCTTTTGTGTATTCTTGCCACCTCTTCATAAGTTCTTTACATGTGACTCACTTAAGACTCACTGCAGTCCCATAGGAAGGTACTGTTAGTAAGGAATGCTCAGTATTTGAACCTTGGTAGTCTGATTTTTTGAGCATCCAGACTCTGTTCTCAGCCACCACATTACACAACTTTTAGTATTTTATCTGTCACCTTTGGAAAATAAGAGCCTTGAATGCTAAGTGGTATAATCACAGGAGTTAAAGATGCTTTGGCAGAACCATCAGGGAAGAAAATTCTGTGTAAAAAAGTCTACACATCATACCTTGAAGACAAGAACCTATCAGTTATGTGTCAAAGTAGCCCGCTGTCTTCTTCATGAGGTTAAATGAAAATTCTTTAGGAGACAGAAGATAGTTTCTCTCATCTCAAGGGCTTGCTACCTGAAAGACTCTGCAACAATTCAATCTGTTCTGGGATGGTCTGGTGATTCTTTCAGGAATGAGGGGGCTCCCGTGATTAGGAACAGAATCTGTCTGGGTACCATTCTATATGATGTCAGTATTTCCTGAAGTGAGGAGTGCTATGATCACCTCCTCTTCATCCCAGTGGTGAGAGAAGGATTTCCTCCGTAGGAATATGGGGATGGTCGGACACACGCCATCTAAGATTGGAGAGAAGAGACCTCAGCCTCCCATAGCATTTTACTTGGGAACAGAATGAACAAGCAGCTCTTGTGGGGGGCAGCCTCAGTGGGAGAAAGAGGATAAAGTGACCCCTGGTTCCTGTAAAAGATGTGACTGTCTCATTTTAACAATTCTAAAGGCTGAAGCCTGCCAGGGAGGCATAAGCAGGCTCTGTGCCTGGTCTCTGTAATTAGGAGGGTTGTTTGATCAGGGGCCATTTTCCACAGAGCAGGGGGGCAGGGCATGTGGTTAGACCATCCAGTGCCTCCCAGTTTCATATGCCAACACAGCACAGACACGAAATCTGAGTTCCAGACCTTAGACCACAAGAAGAGAAGGCAGTCACGGTAGGTAGTAAGGTAGGCTCGGGGAATTCACATAATCTCATTGAATCACCTGATGAGAAAGTTACTGCCTTTCCGAGTCTCATTCAATCCTCAGACTGTCAAGGAGAAAGTCTGGGGTTAATGTGAATGTGTGTTTACCATCCCTCTAACACTTGTTAATTTCTCTTTCCAACAAGAATGAAGCAAGCACCATACCAGTTCCCTGGTCAGCTAACACTTTCTAGCCAGAAGTTAGAAATATTTCCTTTTCACTGCATTAGTATTTGGTGTTTACCTTCTGCTTCTAGTAGGTGATACTGATTTTCCAATGATGTGATAGAAGTCTGTTTTAAAATGAACATAAATTCAAAGTGCAAATATTAAAATGCCAATACTAATATTGAATAAATGAATCTACAAACAGTAGTACAGACAGAAGTAGAATTATTAACAAATTATCAACATTTAGGAAATAATTCTTTATGTCTTTTGAGTTCCTGATCTATCCACTCTGGGCACAGTGTTGACCTTTGATTAAAAAAAAAAAAATTGAAGTACAATGTTGTGTTAGTTTGTGATATACACTGAAGTGATTCAGTTTACATATATTTATATTCTTTTCCAAGATGGTTTATTATAAGATATTGAATTTGGTTCCCTGTACTATAATGTAGGACTTTGCTGTTTATTTTATATATAGTAGTTTATATCTGCTAATCCCAAATTCCTAATTTATCCTTTATCCACTTCCCCCTTTGGTAACAATAAATTTGTTTTCTATGTCTGTAAGTTTGTTTCTATTTTATAAATAAGTTCATTTGTATTATATTTTAGATTCCACATGTAAGTGGTATCATGTGATATTTGTCTCTCTGTCTGACTTGTTTCACTTAATATGATAATCTCTAGGTCTATCCATGTTGCTGCAAAAGGCATTGTTTAATTCCTTTTTATGGCTGAGTAGTATTCCATCGTGTGTATATACCTCATCTTCTTTATCCACTAACTGTTGTTGGACATTTGGGCTGCTTCCGTGTTTTGCATGCTGTAAATAGTGATATTATGAACATTTGGGTTCTTGAATCTTTTCAAATTATTATTTTTTTCCAGATATATGCCAAGGAGTGGGATTTCAGGATCATTTGGAAATTCTAGTTTTTAATTTTTTTAAGGAACCACCATACCGTTCTCCCTAGCGGCTGTACCAATTTACATTCCCACCAATAGCATAGGAGGGTTATATTTTCTCCACACCCTCTCCAACATTTATTTGTAGACTTTTTGATGATGATCTTTCTGTTAGGTGTGAGGTGATACTTCATTTCAATTTTGATTCACATGTCTCTAATAATTGCTTTGTTGAACATCTTTTCATGTCCCTATTGGCCATCTGTATATAAGGACAATATTAATTGAATCCATCAATGCTGGGCAATGACACTATCTGAAGAAGTGCTTTTAATTCCAGACATTGAAGGACTAAATATCACCAAAAATAGTTTATTTGAAAAGACTAGCACCCTCACTATATGATTAGTTAATAGCAAATAAATACACACACACTATTCTCTCTCTTTCTCACAACACAGAAGTTCAAGTCCATGCCAGAGTGGAAATAAAGATTAATTTGGACTAACAGGCATCAAGTCTCTGCCCTGGTTCTAAACCCAATGTTCTTAAGGCTACACTTTTTACTTCTTTGTCATAGTTTTACGTACTGTTTTTCCTTCTAGAAATAGAACTTCACAGCTAGACAAACTTAGGCTCAATTCTGACTGTAGTAACCACTTGCCAGATAACCTCGGCAAATTACTCAGCCTCTCTGTGACTTATTTTCTCATGTATAAAGGAAGGTCATTTGAAGAGATGCTAGAACTGATTCTTGCAAAGGGCCTAGCAGCAACATTGAGTCCTTGAGAGCTGGCAAATGCAGCCAGTTGCTCAAAGTTCACATGTTAAACATATTCCCTCTCTGCCTGGACTTTACATAACATCAAGTGTCTTACTCCTTGTAGGTTTCATACTTGCTGCTGCACAAACATGACATCCAAGGACCCTGTAAGAAGGTGTCTCCTTCTTCGCCAGTACTTTCCAGCAAAACTGTTGTTGTTCAGTAGCTAAGTTGTGTTCAACACTTTGCAGTTTCATGGACTGCAATACATCAGGCTCCTCTGTCCTCTACTGTCTCCTGGGGTTTGCTCAAATTCATGTCCATTGAGTCGGTGATGCTATCTAACCATCTCATCTTCTGCTGCTCCCTTCTCCTTTTGTCTTCAATCTTTCCCAGCATCAAGGTCTTTTCTAACGAGTCAGCTCCTCTCATCAAGCAGCTGAAGTACTGGAGCTTCAGCCTCAACATCAGTTCTTCCTATGAATCTTAAGGGTTGTTTCCTTTAGGAGTGACTGGTTTGATCTCCTTGATGTTTAAGGGACATCGTGTTCAAGATTGTCTTCTCCAACACCAGAATTCAAAAGAAAATTCTTCAGCATTCAGTCTTCCTTACGGTCCAGCTCTCACATCCGTATATGACTCCTGGGAAAACCATAGATTTGACTATATAGATCTTCATCGCAAAGTGATGTATCTGCTTTTTAACATACTGTCTAGGTTTGCCATAGCTTTCCTTCCAAGGAGCAAAGCACCTTTTAATTTCATGGCTACAGTTACTAGCCATAGTGATTTTGGAACCCAAGAAAATAAAATCTGCCACTGTCTCCACTTTTCCCTCTTATATTTGCCATGAAGTGATGTGACTGGATGCCATGACTTTATTTTTTTTTATGCTGAATTTCAAGCCAGTTTTTCCATTTTCTCTTTCACCTTCATTAAGAGGTTCTTTAGTTCCTCTTCACTTTCTGCCATTAGAGTGGTATCATCTACATATCTGAGGTTGTTGATATTTCTCCCAGCAATCTTGACTCCAGCTTATGATTCATCCAGCCTGGCATTTCACATTGATGTGCTTTGCATATAAGTTAAATAAACAGGGTGACAATATACAGCCTTGTCGTGCTCATTTTCCAATTTTGAACCAGTCTGTTGTTCCATGTCCAGTTCTAACTGTTGCTTCTTGACCTTCACACAGGTTTCTCAGGAGGCAAGTTAGGTGGTCTGATACTGCTATCTCTTTAAGAATTTTCCACAGTTTGTTGTGATCTGTGCAGTCAAGGCTTTTTAGTGTTGTCAATAAAAACAGAAGCAGATGTTTTTCTGAAACTCCCTTGCTTTGTCTATGATCCAGCAAATGCTGGCAATTTGACCTTTGGTTCCTCTGCCTCTTCAAAACCCAGTTTGTACATCTGGAATTTCTCTATTCACATACTGCTGAAGCCTAGCTTGAAGATTTTGAGCATAACCTTGATAGCATGTGAAATTAGTACAACTGTGCTATAGTACAAATATTCTTTAGCATTGCACTTCTTTGAGACCGGATGAAAACTGACCTTTTCAAGTCTAAAATGCCTTTTAGAGAAATGCTTGCTCCAATTAGAGGCAATGAGAGGAGTCCTGTCAATCTGGCTATAGATAAGACAAAGTCTCCCTCTTGAACTTTTATCCATGATGAGCAATGTGACCAGAGCTTCCTCTCTGCCTGGACTTTACATAACATCAAGTGTCTTACTCCTTGTAGGTTTCATACTTGCTGCTGCACAAACATGACATCCAAGGACCCTGTAAGAAGGTGTCTCCTTCTTCGCCAGTACTTTCCAGCAAAACTGTTGTTGTTCAGTAGCTAAGTTGTGTTCAACACTTTGCAGTTTCATGGACTGCAACACATCAGGCTCCTCTGTCCTCTACTGTCTCCTGGGGTTTGCTCAAATTCATGTCCATTGAGTCGGTGATGCTATCTAACCATCTCATCTTCTGCTGCTCCCTTCTCCTTTTGTCTTCAATCTTTCCCAGCATCAAGGTCTTTTCTAACGAGTCAGCTCCTCTCATCAAGCAGCTGAAGTACTGGAGCTTCAGCCTCAACATCAGTTCTTCCTATGAATCTTAAGGGTTGTTTCCTTTAGGAGTGACTGGTTTGATCTCCTTGATGTTTAAGGGACATCGTGTTCAAGATTGTCTTCTCCAACACCAGAATTCAAAAGAAAATTCTTCAGCATTCAGTCTTCCTTATGGTCCAGCTCTCACATCCGTATATGACTCCTGGGAAAACCATAGATTTGACTATATAGATCTTCATCGCAAAGTGATGTATCTGCTTTTTAACATACTGTCTAGGTTTGCCATAGCTTTCCTTCCAAGGAGCAAAGCACCTTTTAATTTCATGGCTACAGTTACTAGCCATAGTGATTTTGGAACCCAAGAAAGTAAAATCTGCCACTGTCTCCACTTTTCCCTCTTATATTTGCCATGAAGTGATGTGACTGGATGCCATGACTTTATTTTTTTTTATGCTGAATTTCAAGCCAGTTTTTCCATTTTCTCTTTCACCTTCATTAAGAGGTTCTTTAGTTCCTCTTCACTTTCTGCCATTAGAGTGGTATCATCTACATATCTGAGGTTGTTGATATTTCTCCCAGCAATCTTGACTCCAGCTTATGATTCATCCAGCCTGGCATTTCACATTGATGTGCTTTGCATATAAGTTAAATAAACAGGGTGACAATATACAGCCTTGTCGTGCTCATTTTCCAATTTTGAACCAGTCTGTTGTTCCATGTCCTGTTCTAACTGTTGCTTCTTGACCTTCACACAGGTTTCTCAGGAGGCAAGTTAGGTGGTCTGATACTGCTATCTCTTTAAGAATTTTCCACAGTTTGTTGTGATCTGTGCAGTCAAGGCTTTTTAGTGTTGTCAATAAAAACAGAAGCAGATGTTTTTCTGAAACTCCCTTGCTTTGTCTATGATCCAGCAAATGCTGGCAATTTGACCTTTGGTTCCTCTGCCTCTTCAAAACCCAGTTTGTACATCTGGAATTTCTCTATTCACATACTGCTGAAGCCTAGCTTGAAGATTTTGAGCATAACCTTGATAGCATGTGAAATTAGTACAACTGTGCTATAGTACAAATATTCTTTAGCATTGCACTTCTTTGAGACCGGATGAAAACTGACCTTTTCAAGTCTAAAATGCCTTTTAGAGAAATGCTTGCTCCAATTAGAGGCAATGAGAGGAGTCCTGTCAATCTGGCTATAGATAAGACAAAGTCTCCCTCCTGAACTTTTATCCATGATGAGCAATGTGACCAGAGCTAGAAGCTTCTGAAGGGTCCACAAAAAGTTTTGAGACCAGGAAAAATACATTGGTACCAACACAGAGAAAAAATTTTCACTAAATCAAAATTAGCAAAATTTAGTTGAATAACCACAGAACTTAATACTGTACTGTAGTGCGTTGAATAGTGGCCTCCATCACATCAGATCCTAGTCTCTAGAAGTCTATAGATGTTAGCTTATTTCAAAAAGGATCTTTGTTGATATAAGTTAAGGATTTTGAAATGCAGGTATATTCCTATATTATCTGAGTCAGCCTTAAATGCCATCACTGTCGTCCTTCTAAGAAAGAGATAGAAGGGTATATACCCAGGGACTTTCTTGGTGGTCCAATGGTTAAGACTTCACCTTCCAAGATCCCACATGTCTCAAAACCAAAAAAAAAAAAAAGGAGAGAGAGAGAGAAGTAGTATTGCAACAAATTCATTAAAGATTTTAAGTTTTCCACACCAAAAAAATAAAAATATTTTAAAAAAAGCGTACACCCATAGAAGAAAACAAAGTGAAAGTGAGGGTAGTGATCAGAGTAACGCAGCCACAAGCCAAGGAATGCTGGCAGCCTACAGAAGCTGCAAGTGGCAAAGAATGGACGTTTCCCTAGAGTCTCACAAAGGGAGCGTGACCTTGCCAACACCTTGATTTTAACCCAGTGAAACACATTTTGAACTTCTGGCCTCAGTAACTACGAGATAATATATTTCTAATATCTCAAGCCATCCATTTGCTATGGCAACCCAAAGAAACCCATTCATAGGCCAACATGTCATACACACCTCACTCTCCTATAACAGTATAAAGTTTATATCATAAGACCATAAATTCTCAATAACACTCAACTTTATAAAAACTTTTAAAATCAGTTTTATCACCCCAAACACATCATTTGCAAAGTGAATATGTTTTAATATATTTGGTATGGCAAAGAATGGAACTTCCAAAAATGAGTTATTAAGAATGTGAGCATCTGAAAATGTCCTGGGTTTATGGGTCTTGAGATGCGCCCTGATTACTCAGAGATGCTCTAATGGCATCTTCCAGGATAAGTAATTGAGATTAGAGTCCAATTTACTGTTCCTCCCACTCAAATATGAAAATAGGGAGATCAAACGCACATAGCTAGAGGAAAAGAAGTTAAAGTAATTTTGATGAGAATAGCTTTTCTTGCCCAGGCTTATTGTTAATTAACATTTTTATAGACTATCCAAGTTATAAGATGCATTTAGGTCATTACCACTAGAACAATCTGGGCTTTGTCTGTAACTCAGAATGTGTGTTTTCTTTACATAAGCTGTTGCTCTCTGTGAAATCTTGAGGATGGGAGGAATTAATGATTTCTCTGGAATGGTTAGAAAATAAAATAATTGAACACAAAAGGCAGAATGATTTTTTTTAATTAGAGTTAATTGCTTTACAATGTTGTATTAGTTTCTGCTGTGCAACGACGTGAATCAGCTCTCAGTTCAGTTCAGTCACTCAGTCACTTCCAACTCTTTGAGACCCCATGGACTGCAGCACATCAGGCTTCCCTGTCCATCACCAGCTCCTGGAATCTATTCAAACTCATGTCCATCAAGTTGGTGATGGCATCCAACCATTTCATCCTCTGTCGTCCCCTTCTCCTCCCATTTTCAATCTTTCCCAGCATCAGAATCTCTTCCAGTGAGTTGGTTCTTTGCATCAGGCGGCCAGAGTATTGAAGTTTCAGCTTCAGCACTGGTCCTTCCAATCAATATCCAGGACTGATCTCCTTTAAGACTGACTGGTTGGATCTCCTTGCTGTCCAAGGGACTCTCAAGAGTCTTCTCCAACACCACAGTTTAAAGCATCAATTCTTCAGTGCTCAGCTTTCTTTATACTTCAACTCTCACATCCATACATTACTACTGGAAAAACCAGTTGTGACTAGATGGACCTTTGTTGGCAAAGTAATGTAAATATTAAAGTAAATATTTAAAAAAGCTTTTTAATATGCCGCCTAGGTTGGTCATAGCTTTTCTTCCAAGGAGCAAGTGTCTTTTAATTTCATGGCTGCAGTCACCATCTGCAGTGAGTTTGGAGCCCCAGAAAATAAAGTCTGACACTGTTTCCATTGTTTTCCCATCTATTTGTCATGAAGTGAAGGGACCGGATGCCATGATCTAGGTTTTCTGAATGTTGAGTTTTAAGTGAACTTTTTCACTCTTGTCTTTCACTTTCATCAAGAGACTCTTTAGTTCTTCTTCACTTTCTGCCATAAGGGTGGTGCCATCTACATATCTGAGGTTATTTCTCCCTGCAATCTTGATTCCAGCTTGTGCTTCATCCAGCCCAGCATTTCACATGATGTAACCTGCATATAAGGTAAATAAACAGGGTGACAATATACAGTCTTGATGTACTCCTTTCCCAATTTTCAACGAGTCCATTGTTCCATGTCTGGTTCTAACTGTTGCTTCTTGACCTGCATACAGATTTCTCAGGAGACAAGTCAGCTGGTCTGGCATTCCAGTGTCTTAAGGAATTATCCACAGGTGGTTGTGACCCACACAGTCAAAGCTGAATATTGGAATAGTCAATAAAGCAGAAGTAGATGTTTTTTAGAACTCTCTTGCTTTTTTGATGATCCAACAGATGTTGGCAATTTGATCTCTAGTTCCTCTGCTTTTTCTAAATCCAGCTTGAAAATCTGGAATTTCATTGTTTGAGTACTGTTGAGGCCTGTCTTGGAGAATTTTGAGCATTACTTTGCTCGTGTATGAGATGAGTACAATTGTGTGGTAATTTGAATATTCTTTGGCACTGCCTTTCCTTGGGATGGAATGAAAATTGACCTTTTCCAGTCCTGTGGCCACTACTGTGTTTTCCAGATTTGCTGGCATGTTGAGTGCAGCACTTTCACAGCATCATCTTTTAAGATCTGTAATAGCTCAACTGGAATTCCATCACCTCCACTAGTTTTGTCCGTAGTGATGCTTCCTAAGGCCCATTTGACTTCACATTCCAGGATATCTGCCTCTAGGTCAGTGACCACACCATTGTGATTATCTGGGTTGTGAAGATCTTTTTTGTATAGTTCTTCTGTATACTCTTGCCACCTCTTCTTAATATCTTCTGCTTTTGTTAGGTCCATACCATTTCTGTCCTTCATTGAGCCCATATTTGCATGAAATATTCCCTTGGTATCTCTAATTTTCTTGAAGAGATCTCTAGTCTTTCCCATTCCATTGCTTTCCACTTTTTTTTTTTTTTTTTTTGCCTTGATCACTGAAGAACGCTTTCTTATCTCCTTGTTATTCTTTGGAACTCTGCATTCAGATGGGTATATCTTTCCTTTTCTCATTTGCATTTAGCTTCTCTTCTTTTCTCAGCTACTGTAAGGCTTGCTCTGACAAATATTTTGCCTTTTTGCATTTGTTTTTCTTGGGGATGGTGTTAATCATTGCCTCCTGTACAATGTCATGAACCTCCATTCATAGTTTTTCAGGCACTTTTTCTATCAGATCTAATCCCTTGACTATTTCTCACTTCCACTGTATAATCATAAGGGATTTGATTTAGGTCATACCTGAATGGTCTAGTGATTTTTCCTACTTTCTTCAATTTAAGTCTGAATTTGGCAATAAGGAGTTCATGATGTGAGCCACAGTCAGTTCCCAGTCTAATTTTTTGCTGACTGTATAGAGCTTCTCCATCTTTGGATGTATAGAATATAATCAATCTAATCTTGCTTTTGACCTTTTGGTGAAGTCCATGTGTAGGGTTTTCTCTTGTGCTGTCAGAAGAGGGTGTTTGCTACAACCAGTGCATTCTCTTGGCAATGCTCTGTTAGCCTTTGCTCTGATTCATTTTGTACTCCAAGGCCAAATTTGCCTGTTACTCCAAATATCTCTTGACTTCCTACTTTTGCATTCCAGTCCTCTATGATGAAAAGAACATCTTTTGGGGTGTTAGTTCTAGAAGGCCTTATAGGTCTTCATAAAACCATTTAACTTCAGCTTCTTCAGCATTACTGGTTGGAGCATAGACTCGGATTACTGTGATATTGAATGGTTTGCCTTGGAAAGGAACAGAGATCATTCTGTCATTTTTAAGATTGCATCAAAGCACTGTATTCCAGACTCTTTTGTTGACTTATGAGGGCTACTTCTTTTCTTCTAAGGGATTCAGATAATCGTGATGATGTGATCACTCATCTAGAGCCAGACATCTTGGAATGTGAAGTCAAGTGGGCCTTAGAAAGCATCACTACAAACAAAGCTAGTGGAGGTGATGAAATTCCAGTTGACTTGTTTCAAATCCTGAAAGATGATGCTGTGAAAGTGCTGCACTCAATATGCCAGCAAATTTGGAAAACTCAGCAGTGGCCACAAGACTGGAAAAGGTCATTTTTCATTCCAATACCAAAGAAAGGCAATGCCAAAGAAAGCTCAAACTACCACACAATTGTACTCATCTTACATGCTAGTAAAGTAATGCTCAAAATTCTCCAAGCCAGGCTTCAGCAATATGTAAACCGTGAACTCCCTGACG
>SJYC01088152.1:0-13855 GCA_006408675.1 Madoqua kirkii
AGCAACTTCACTTTCATAGTACTTATTATATAGTACCTACCTTAGAAATTTGGGGCTCCAAAATCACTGCAGATGGTGACTGCAGCCATGAAATTAAAAGACGCTTACTCCTTGGGAGAAAAGTTATGACCGACCTAGATAGCATATTCAAAAGCAGAGACATTACTTTGCCGACTAAGGTCCATCTAGTCAAGGCTATGGTTTTTCCTGTGGTCATGTATGGATGTGAGAGTTGGACTGTGAAGAAGGCTGAGCGCCAAAGAAATGATGCTTTTGAACTGTAGTGTTGGAGAAGACTCTTGAGAGTCCCTTGGACTGCAAGGAGATCCAACCAGTCCATTCTGAAGGAGATCAGCCCTGGGATTTCGTTGGAAGGAATGATGCTAAAGCTGAAACTCCAGTACTTTGGCCACCTCATGGGAAGATTTGACTCATTGGAAAAGACTCTGATGCTGGGAGGGATTGGGGGCAGGAGGAGAAGGGGATGACGGAAGATGAGATGGCTGGATGGCATCACTGACTCGATGGATGTGAGTCTGAGTGAACTCTGGGAGATGGTGATGGACAGGGAGGCCTGTCGTGCTGTGATTCATGGGGTCTCGAAGAGTCGGACACAACTGAGCGACTGAACTGAACTGAACTGAACCTTAGAAATTACTATATTGTGAAAAGTCAGAGCATTAGTGGACATAAAGATATCGGCACAACGCATAGCAGTAGTGAGAGCTTAATAAATGGTCAATGACACTATCGATTGGTAGGCAGGGGCCATGGCATTGCCATGAATGTCCTTGGCTAATAGTGACAGATGTTTAATTGAAAGTCTGACTCTATCCATTCAATCTGCTACGTCTATTCCTAATCTTTGTTGATTTCTAAATTGGGTGCCTGCTTAATTCCAAGTCATAGTTAGGGATTCATAGACATCTAAACATGGTTTCTAAAATCTGTTCTACTCTTGGATTGCTGGCAATTTTAGTTCTCTATGATCATGAGAACATTAGACATGGACTCAAGGAATAATTCTCTGGTCGCTCAGACGGTAAAGAATCTGCCTGCAATGTGAAAGACTCAGGTTCGATCCCTGGGTCAGGAAGCACCCTTGGAGAAGGGAATGGCTACCCACTCCAGTATTCTTGCCTGGAGCATTCTAGGGACAGAGGAGCCTGGCAGGTTACAGTCCATGAAGTCGCAAAGAGTTGGACACATCTGAGTGACTAACACATTCACTTTCAAGGAATGATATAAGGAAAAAAAGGGGGGGACAGGAGGAGGCATTTCTTCTGTTAAATATTTGGGGAATGACTCCAAATTTGCCACTTCATGTCCAAAGAGATCCTAAAAGATGCTCAGAGACTTGTGGTAATGTTACAGAGGGCAGCAAGACAATCAGCCAATTATGCTTCTCTTTCGTAGTCCTGACGCAGTCCTACTAAAGAAACGTCTTGGATGTACTTGATATTGAGCACCTACTGGGTGCTAGACCTGCTAGTCCTGTGAGCTTTGCACATATTAAATACTCTATCTGTACCACAATAAAACTCTAGTGTAGAGAGTGTCAATACCCTCGCCTTACGTGGAAATAAAGGTCCAGGAAAATAAGAGCTGAGTTGATGCTAGACAGCCTGACTTAAAATCCTAGTTTCCTAGCCTCTCAGAAGCTCAAGGTGAGTGAGGGCACTCAGATGCTCAGGGCACTCGGATGCTCAGGGCACTCAGATGTTCAGAGTTAGGACAAGAGTGCAGCAGGTGGTCAACAGTGGGGTCAAGAGCACAGTCCAGCCCAGCTCTGACACCCGTTCTCTGAGTGACCGGGCCTCAACCCTCCCTGAGCTGCAGTTCCTCCTAAGAGAGAAGGTTTAGGTCCATGAGGTCTGAGTCCTCAAGCTCTGCTGTGCTGTGATTCAAATGTGAAGCCAGAAGGGAGTTGTGAAACCTGGGGGAGGGAGTCTGTCCTTGGGGGCAAGGAGAACAGAACAGACGGGAAAATGCCAGAAATCTGGATTCTGTCTGGCCTCTGAGTTTCTACACATCATTCACAGTGATCTCCTGCAGTCTGTTAACACCTTTCCAGTGATGACCTCAAGACTGGTCCTAACAACAGACTCCTTCACAGACGGAGGTGGGAGTTTGGAGGTAGGTGGGGGGTGTGGGTAGCCCTTCAGACTGTGGCGTTGGACCCCCAGCCGAGGTCATGGGAGCAGGGAGAGACCTGGCTTTGAGTGTGGGTCCATTCCTATTTCAGGGGTTCCTAGAGACCTAGAGAGTCAGAGAAGGAAGGGACTTCACCATCCAGTCTCCTCACTGTAATGAGGAAGCCCCTGAAGTTCAGAAAGAGGAAGCTCTTTGTCCAGGGTTGAGTGGGCAGCCTAGCTGGGCTGTATGTGACTCGTGACCCCATCCTGGGGAGTCTTCCCCTTGCTGAGCTGTCTCTGAGCTGTCCCTCCACCAAACACCCCCAAGATCAAAGGCAGGGAGTCAAGGCCTGCTGGTAAGAGCTGTAGATGGAGCCTCAGGAAGCCTGTGCACTAATCCTCGTTCTGCCCTCACTGTGGAGCCTATGGGTCTCTTTGGGCATCAGCTCCCTTATCTATATACTGAGAGAGTTGATTTAGATAAGAGAGCCTGAAGCAAGAAATTGCAGGCTCATTGTGACCTACACAGTTGGTTTATATGACCAATTTTGAATTGGCTTCCAGGAAGTACTAATTAATAGATTGCATTATGCCTAGGTTTATGGCTTGGAAGGTTATTCAACACTGAATCTACATTCTCACATAGCAGTGATGAGCTGGAGCTGAGTGTCCTCTGCTCCATTTCCAGTCTACCACAGTCCCCACCACTTCCTGTTATGAAGCAGGGCGAGGTGGGGACACTGGTCACACCGAACCATTAAGGTCACTTGCCAGTTCATCCTTATAAAGCCCAGTCCATCTCCCTCACTTCCCTGCTCCCAGGCGCAGACCATAGCATCCCCTGAGATTATCAGCCACTGAGTCCTGACAGGGACCTGAAGTCTGCCTCCCACACACCACCCCATCCTGCCCCCCAGGGGTCAGAGTGGACACATCGGTGCCCTCTGATATCCATGTGGCTCTACAGAGGGTTGAAGACCGTGGGCCACCCACCTGTGTCTTCTCTTAACTTGAAAGAAGAGTCCAAGCCCCTGAAATGTTCTCTAGGGAACCTCACTTTTAGGGCCCTTGGTGACCTTCTTTTTCTCCTCTGGACACTGTCCAGCTGCTTGGTCTTCCCCTTGTAAATCAGCAAGGCATGCTTGGAGCCATGAGGCTCCTTCAGGTCACTCCCATTGCCTCATCCCGTACTCTGCTCCTCTAGGGGCCCCGACGTGGCTGATGAGGCCCTCACCTGCGCAGCCCTAGCTCTCTGACCTCCAGCTCTTGCCCTCCTCCAGCTACACCCTGCCTCATCATTCTCTCTCTCATTTTCCAGGCTTCTCCTAATCTGTCTTCTGCCTGAAACTCCTGTGTTAATTCCCTGTGGTTGCCATAATGAGTTGCCACAGAGACGGAGGCTTAAAACAACAGACACATATGATCTCACAGCTCTGGAGGCCAGGAGTCTGAGATCAAGGTGAAGGCAGGACTGAGCTCCCTGCCACCCCGAGGGCTCCTGGGAAGAACCATTCCTTTTCTCTGCCAGCCTCTAAGGGCCCAAGGCATTCCTTAGCTTGTGGTTCAGTTCAGTTCAGTTCAGTCACTCAGCCGACTCTGTGCCACCCCATGAACTGCAACACACCAGATCTCCCTGTCCATCACCAACTCCTGAGTTTACTCAAACTCACGTCCACTGACTCGGTGATGCCATCCAACCATCTCATTCTCTGTAGTCCCCTTCTCCTCCCGCCTTCAATCTTTCCCAGCATCAGGATCTTTTCAAATAAGTCCATTCTTCGCATTAGGTGACCAAAGTATTGGAGTTTCAGCTTCAGCATCAGTCCTTCCAATGAATATTCAGGACTGAATTCCTTTAGGATGGACTGGTTGGATCTCCTTGCAGTCCAAGGGACTCTCAAGAGTCTTCTCCAACACCACAGTTCAAAAGTATCAATTCTTCGGCACTCAGCTTTCCTTATGGTCCAACTCTCACATCCGTACATGACTACTGGAAAAACCATAGGTTTGACTAAGCAGACCTTTGTTGGCAAAGTAACATCTCTGCTTTTTACTATGCTGTCTAGGTTGGTCATAGCTTTTCTTCCAAGGAGCAAGCGTCTTTTAATTCCATGGTTGCAGTCACTATCTGCAGTGGTTTTGGAGCCCCCCAAAAATAAAGTCTGACACTGTTTCCACTGTTTCCCCATCTATTTGCCATGAAGCGATGGGACTGGATGCCATGAGGGAATCCCTTAATCTATTATAATTTCAAAGACTCTATTTCCAAGTAAGGTCATACTCTGAGGTTTCAGGTAGTCATGACTTCTGGCGGGGACACTATTCAATCCAGTGCAACTCCTCCTCTTATTTCTGCAGGAAAACTTCATAGCAGATCTGCAAAATAGCCCTACAGCCCACCTCTCTGGGCTGGGACCCTTTCTCAGTGTATCCACAGCCCCCGGGCCTTCCCATTGGAGCCTGATGTGAAAAGTCATTTTGTTTCCTCAGCCTCCCCACCACAGCTGTGAGCCCTGTGAGGGTAGAGGCCTTGTTTGGCTTCAGTTCAGTTCAGTCACTCAATTGTGTCCGTCACTTTGCGACCCCATGAATTGCAGCACGCCAGGCCTCCCTGTCCATCACCATCTCCCAGAGTTCACTCAAACTCACATCCATTGAGTCGATGATGCCATCCAGCCATCTCATCCTCTGTCATCCCCTTCTTCTCCTGCCCCAATCCCTCCCAGCATCAGAGTCTTTTCCAATGAGTCAACTCTTCACATGAGCAAAGTCTTGGAGTTTCAGCTTTAGCATCATTCCTTCCAAAGAAGGACTGTTTGGCTTGGTTAGCTCTAGTTAGTCTATTAATGCATGCAGGTGGAATCTAGATAAGTGGTACAGATGTACCTAGTTTCAGGGCAGGAATAGAGATACAGTCGTAGAGAGCAGATGTGTGTGGGGAAGGGGAGGGTGGGATGAATGCAGAGATTGGGTTTGAAATAAACATACTACTATGTGTAAAATCGATAGCTAGTGGGAAACTGCTGTATAGCTTGGTGAGCTCAGCGGGGTGCTCTGTGATGACCTGGAGGGGTGGGTGGAAGGGGATTTATGTATGCATATAACTGATCCACTTCACTGTGGAGCAGGAATGCATACATTGTAAAGCCTTTATACACCAATTAATTAATTTGTTGTTAGAAAAGCATATTGTGGCTACCTGACACATATCTCCTTTTCTTGAGCACCTGCACAGCCGGGCTCAGATATTCCGAAGAGGAAAAGCTGCTTCCGGATGTTTCCGGAAGTAAACTGAGCCCACGCTGCTTCACTTGGGCCCCGCTCACCAGACCCCAGTGTGCGAGGACGGTGCCTTTACTGTCCGCCATGGCCTCCGGGTCTCTCCACTCGATCCAGCCCGCCCTCTAAGCCGTGCTCAGAGCTGGCACTGAAAATACAGGCTTAAATACATCCTAGGCTTCTTCAACAGCTCTTGCTGGCTCCTCATGGCCCATAGAACCCAGTCCAGCTCCTGCGCCCGGCATTCAAGGCCCCGCTCCCTAGTCCGGCCTCAGCTCCCAGCCTCCGCTCCCTCCACGGCTTCGCATCAGCCGTCTGTGCCCTGTCCCTCTGGAAGCCTGGCTGGCCTCCCATTCCTGGATGAAATTCTGACGCAGTTTGAGGAAACAACAGCCTGTCTGAGAGTCCAGCAGGTCTTAGGAGCCTCGCTGTCTGTCGGCTGAAAAACAGCGTTATTTTTCCTCTATGAGTCTCTCTTGGCTTGGGCCTCCCGGCTGTATTTGCTTCTGGCCCGAGGACAGCTCTTTCCCTCTCTGGGGCCCCGACCGAGCACTTTGGAGAGGTTAGCATGACCTGACGCTGGATCAAATGGAGCACCCCTCTCAGCCCACCCCCTGACCGCTGGGACAGGGCACCGCAGCCAGAGCAAGGCCACATTCCATCTGGGTTTAGGGACATCAGAGGCCCCTGGCTCCTGCCGACCTCCAGCTCCTTTGGCCACACTCAACTGACTGTCCGCCCCCGTCTCATATAATAGGCCTGGGCCCTTGTTCTCAGGCTGGGGTGGGACGGGCTAGAGGTGAAGGTAGGAAGGAAACACACAAGAACACGGAAGAAGAGAGACTGAGAGTCGGGGGCAAGCAGGACAGATGACTAAAAAGTGAAAAGTTACTCGTGTCCGACTCTTTGCAACCCCAAGGACTGTAGCCCACCAGGCTCCTCCATCCATGGAATTCTCTAGGGCAAGAGTCTGGAGTGGGTTGCCATTTCCTTCTCCAGGGGATCTTCCCGAGCCAGGGATCAAGCCCAGGTCTCCCGCATTGCAGGCTGACGCTTTACCGTCTGAGCCTCCCCGCCCCACCCCCGCAAAAAAAGTGAGAAGAAAAGGAGAAAGAGGGTGTACAGACAGAGAGAGAGTGAGGATAGGAGCAGTAGACCCAGGAGAGAGGAGAGCAAGGACGGGGATGGAAGGAAAGAGAGGGAAAGGAGAGTCAGACAGAAACAAGAAGAAAGGGACAAATGTGTGGGGAGTCGGCGATGATGAAGAACAGGAGGGGACTCAGAGAGAGGAGAGAGTGAGAACGGAAAAGATGCAGGAAATAAAGGAGGGAGGAAGAGAGGAGGGAAGTAAGTCGGGGAGGAGGAGGGGTTGAAGAGAAAGAAAAGAGAGACTGAGAAGGTTTGGGGAGGAAAAAGCCAAGAGGGCGGCAGGACCGTGAGGCCCATCCTGGCTGTGTCCCTGCTGTGTCCTGGATCAACCTCGGGCCTCAGCCTCGGCTCTCAGAGGCGGCTGCCCCGGCCCTGGTCAGCGTGGAGGGTTTCCTCTGTGCACATCTCCTTCCCTCTAGGAGCTGAGAGTCCCCTGAGAAGCTGGCCCAGCCACGCCCAGATGGGGAGCACGAAGCTGGAAGAGGGAAGATGCAAAGAGCCTTGAGCCAGATGAAGCTCTTCAACACGGACTCCGACCCTTCCATCT
Source organism: Madoqua kirkii (assembly GCA_006408675.1). Taxonomy (NCBI): domain Eukaryota; kingdom Metazoa; phylum Chordata; class Mammalia; order Artiodactyla; family Bovidae; genus Madoqua; species Madoqua kirkii. The sequence goes on from SJYC01088152.1 coordinate 7,111, forward strand.
CTGATCACGGGGGGGCTGGAGTCCACAACCTGGACTCTGTTATCTCCCAGCCTTCGAACTCATCTGAACTCATAAAACATTCTTTTGGGGGGTGGTGCCGTTCCACCCCTCTCCCACAAATGGAGGAACGCAGGCCTCCGAGGTGGAAGTGCCGTGTTGTCCAAGGACTTGGAGCATCCTAGGGCCAGATGCAGGATGACCCGCAGGGCCCTGCTTCCCATCCTCTGGGCAAGCACTTATGAAAGCCAGACCTGAAGGGCTCCTGACGACTTTCATGCATTTTCCAGTAAATTCTGGCTGATTCTTGGCACAAAGAGAGGAAATGAAGAGGGCAGTGTAGGAATGTAAATAAAAGGAAACTTGGGATTCCATCTAATATGTAATTATAGAATCCATGGCAGCGGCCCTGGATCTTCTTCAAGGCGCTGCCCAGGCTGTGCCCAGGCAAGGGGTGGGGGGTATCCTGGAGGTGATGGGAAACCCAGCAATGCTACACCCAAGGCTTTGAGCCCCTGGGCTTTTGGAACAGTATTTTTGGGACAGGGAGCCTGGACTTGTTTGCAGAAACACATGCCCAGGAAACAACTCAGTCCTTGCGAGCTGGAGGTCCTGTGCACCTCAAAACTGGCATTGGGACTGCGTCCCCAGGAGGAGCAGGGATCTTCACAGACGTGGGGCTCAACTGTTGGCGTGGCATCACCAGGGCTGAAACCTGGGATTCAGGGGGAACCATGTGGCTTCTGGTGGCAGGACTCAAAATCTGTTTCCCATAGTGTATCCAACTCATCTGAGTAGGGAGCTCTGTATAAAAGATCCTAATGCTTGGCCACCAGATACAAAGAGCCAACTTATTGGAAAAGATCCTGATGCTGGGAAGGATTGAAGGCAGGAGGAGAGGGGGACAACAGAGGATGAGATGGTTGAATGGCATCGAGGACTTCAATGGACTTGGAATTATGCAAACTCAGGGAGATAGGATCTAGTGCAGTAATTTCAAATTGAACCTCTGGAAATAAATTGGCTGAATTCAAATCTTATCTTCTCCATTTACTAGCCTTGAGGCTCTGGTCAACTTATCTAACCTTTCCATGCCTTAATTGCTTAAGAGTAACAGTCACTGCCTTAGAGAGTTGTTCTGAAGATTAAGTTAGATAAGATTTAAGACCAGTTTTTTTTCCCAGTAGTCATGTATTAAGACGGGTTTTTTTCCAGTAGTCATGTATGGATGTGGGAGTTGTACCATAAAGAAGGCTGAGTGCTGAAGAATTGATTCTTTCAAACTGTGGTGCTAGAGAAGATTCTTGAGAGTCCCTTGGACAACAAGGAAATCAAATCAGTCAATCCGAAAGGAAATCAACCCTGAATATTCATCGGAAGGACTGATGATGGAACTCTAATACTTTGGCCACCTAAGGTGAAGAGCTGACTCACTGGAAAAGACTCTGATGCTAGGAAAGACTGAGGGCAGGAGAAGTGGGCAACAGAGGATGAGATGATCGGATGGCATCACCAACTCCATGGACCCAGGTTTAGGCAAACTCCAGGAAATGGTGAAGAACAGGGAAGCCCATGGGGTTGCAAAGAGTCAGACGTGACTTAGCAACTGAACAACAACAAGATAGACAGTAGGTAGCTACAGACACATAGAAGCCTTGAAATAGATATAGGGATATGGTTCCAGATCACAGCCTGACACACAGTGGATGTCTTCTGAATATTTGGTGAGAAAGGAAGTGAAGATGAGAAGTCAGTATCTCCAGATTTCTGCATTGACTTCAACATTTTTCCAAAATCATTCAACAACTATTTACTGGATTCTTTACTGGCATCAGACACTGTTCTAGGCACCAGAGATTCAGGATGATGAAGGCAGACACAGACCCTGCCTTACACAGTGGATGGTCTAGTGTGAAAAGGTCGACAACAGAGAAGTGAAAGTGAAACTGTGAGTCCCTCAGTCGTGTCCAACTCTTTGTGACCTCGTGGACTGTAGCCCACCAGGCTCCTCTGTCCATGAAATTTTCCAGGCAAGAATACTGGAACAGGTTTCCATTCCCTTCTCCAGGGGATCTTCCCAACCCAGGGATGAAAACCAGGTCCCCCGAATTGCAGGCAGATTCTTTACCATCTGAGTCGCCAGGGAAACCCAATAGATAAGTAAATTAGATGCTAAATCACTACTGCTGTACTAAGTGGCATGGCTATATATGTCTGTGTGTTTGGTGGGTGTGATCTATTGCAGATAATGTGGTCCAAGAAGCCCTCTCTGAGAAGATGACATTTGATCATAGACCTGAAGGAGCAGAGCCAGGGGTCATGGGAAGAGTCAGGAGAAGGCCCTCCTGGGGCAAAGACCTTAAGGAAGGTACCTTCTAGCACTGTGTGCAGAGTGAGGAGTAAAGGAATCAAGGTCAGATGAAGGACCGGATCACTCTCCCACTGGAGGGCTGTGAACGTAGCAGGCGACACAGGGGCCCAGGCATGACTGCCTAGGTAGAGTTGTGTGATAACAGAGAGTAAACAGCGGCCACCCTCTCATCAGTTTTGAAGTACCAACAGTGAGCTGCAGACTATCTTGTGCTCTTTACATGTTTTGGTTCACTGAATCCTCATGATCCTGTGAAATAGTTCCTACTAGTAAGATGATTCCATTGTACAGATGACAAAACGGAAACTCAGACAGGTTAAGAAACGTGCCCAGGGCCACACGGTGTAGGTACTCAAAGTGAAGTAAAAGTCACTCAGTCATGCCTGACTCTTTGTGACCGCATGGACTATACAGTCCATGGAATTCTCCAGGCCAGAATACTGGAGTGGGTAGCCTTTCCCTTCTCCAGGGGATCTTCCCAACCCAGGGATGGAACCCAGGTCTCCTGAATTGCAGGCAGATTCTTTACTAGCTGTGCCACAAGAGAAGCCCATAGGTACTGGAACCAAGGTACAAATTTACCTCTGAGTTCAAAGACCTGAATTAAAAATATGTATGTGTGGCAGGGTGTGGAGAGAGATATGCCTTCAAAACATTTACTGCCCTTCCCTTTGCTGCTTTTTCAACAAGGTGATCATGGTAAATTCTTATGTCCACATGTCTTAGGACAGATTCAAAGCACTTTCTCATATACTATCCAGTTTGCTCTTTGCAACTTCTTGGGAAGGTGTAATTATCTCCATTTCATGGATGGATTAATTAGCTCCATTTTCCAGATGAGAAAGATGAGGTGTGAAGTACCTTTCCTGAAGATTGGGGTATTCTTGTCTCCAGTGTTCTTTCCATTGCAAATGCTTGCTTATAGTTAGAAGGTCCTCCTCCACTATCTCTACCAGGTACTTCTAAGAATTCCACATGTGTGAGTGGACAAGGACAAGGTCAAGAACAGCATGTGAGGGGAGCAGGGTGGCGAGGGTGGGGGGGGGCGGCTTGGATATGACTCTCAGCTCTCTCTTCTTCTCATGTGACTCTGGACAAAATGTTTAGTCCTTTAAATCCCGGTTTCCCGACCTGGGATATGAAATATGATGACGATGATGCCAGATCTATAGGGTTACAGTGAGGATGGAATGAGACAGCACATGGACCATCTTTGGCCTGGTTCCTGACACTGAGTGAGTGCCCAATACATGCTTACCATTGTTTCACCCCTGCTATCCAGGAGGCTCCGGGGCCTCTGAGAATTGGGCCATTGGTCCAGGGTCTCTATTGCTGCCTCAGTATGCAAGTCACAGAACCCACTGAGTTTAACCTTTCCATTTCACAGGTGAGAACATCAAGGCCAGAGGCAGAGGAGGAACTTGGGAGAACTCCCAGGTCTTGCCAGAAGCAAGGGTGGGAACTGCCCCCAGCCCGACCCCTGACCTCAGGCTTTTCCCTCGCCCTGAGCCTCTGGTCCCCCTGCAGGCGTGGGCACAGGGCTGCAGGACCCGGCTCCCTTGGCATTCCTCTCACAGAGCTGAGGCCCAGGAGGGGAGGGCAGGCCTGCGGCGAGCCTCCCAATGTGGAGATGAGCCCCTGCCTCAGGAATTAGGCCTGGCTGCTGCTGTGTGTTTGCTCAGGACCCTTTGGCAGTCATCCATGCTCAGAGAAAGGCAAGGCGGCCAAAACAAGACAGAGGCTAATTACCTCGGAGAATAGGAAATTGGGGAGCGGCGACCAAAAGGGTGTCTAGGCTTCCGGCCAGGCGAGGGCAGAAGCGGTGGATGCGGCAATCCCCGCTCAGGGTCACCGTCCGCCTCCGCAGCCCAAGGCGCAGGAGCAGGTCACCCGGCCGAACTGCTGGGGACCCGCTCCCTCTGCGGCTCTTTGTTTGTTGTCATTCCGAAGTAAAACAAATGAAACAAACAGGAAATTCAGTTTAAACAGGCCCGGGCGCTGATGTTACGTCAGGGTGAGCTCAGGACGAAAAAAGAGAAAATCAGACTTGACTTTCACAACTGGTCTCAACTCTGTGCTGCTGTGCAGAGTTACGCGGACGGAGAGGCTGCGGAAGCGATTTGCCTTCCTAGGTGGGGTAGAGAGAGGGAGTGGGGCTAAACAGGGCCAGAGGGAGAGAGAGAGAAGGATGAACCAGAACTCGAATAAGCAACAGGACTGAGCAGCTGAGATACACATGCGCCTGAGTGCCTGCTAAGTCACTTCAGTTGTGTCTGACTCTGTGACCCAGTGGACTGCAGCCCACCAGGCTCCTCTGTCCATGGGTTTCTCCAGACAAGGATACTGGAATGGGCTGCCATGCCCTCCTCCAGGGATCTTTAGATTCAGCGATCAAACCCACATCTCTTAAGTCTCCTGCATTGGCAGGCAGGTTCTTTACCTCTAGCCCCACTTGGGAAACCTGACGCACACAGAGAAACACAAATGAAGAGAAAAACACGTAGAAAGGCAAAGAAGGAATGATTGGACGGTGGCAGATAAAGGCAGTAAGCTATGTGGAAAATATTCACACAAGAGACAGAATAACAAGCCAGGAGAGATGGACAGAGGGGCAGAGAGGTATGGCAGGGTACAACAAAAGTGAGAAGGTACGGAAAGTTGGAAGAACAAGAGCCCAGGAAGAGGAGAGAGAGAATGAGAAGAAAATCCCTACGGCAGAGGATGCTATTGAGAAATCTCTAGCTGGGGTGGGTCTAATTCATCTTCATTTTGAAGACACTGAACGTGTGAAACAGGAGAAGATGTGAACATCCTGCCCGAGGTCCCAGAGACAGAAGTGGTGGTAGTGGGGTGTGAACCCAGAGACCCCGTGCCTCTGGGCCTAAGCACCTGAACTCTTCCATCACCTGAACTCTTCCATCACGTCTTCTGGCAGCCATGGACGGAGGGTTTGATGTCCACCCATGCTTAATTAAAACTCGGGAGTCTGGACTCATGCTCTCTTTTCAGCCTGCTGCAGCTAAGTCACTTCAGTCGTGTCCGACTCTGTGCAACCCCAGAGACGGCAGCCCCCTAGGCTCCTCTGTCCCTGGGATTCTCCAGGCAAGAATACTGGAGTGGGTTGCCATTTCTTCCTCCAATGCATGAAAGTGAAAAGTGAAAGTGAAGTCGCTCAGTCATGCTGACTCTTAGCGACCCCATGGACTGCAGCCTACCAGGCTCCTCTGTCCATAGGATTTTCCAGGCAAGAGTGCTGGAGTGGGTTGCCATTGCCTTTTCCCACTTTTCAGCCTGCTGCTGCTACTAAGTTGCTTGAGTCGTGTCTAACTCTGTATGACCCCATAGATGGCAGCCCACCAGGCTCCCCCGTCCCTGGGATTCTGCAGGCAAGAACACTGGAGTGGGTTGCCATTTCCTCCTTCAATGCATGAAAGTGAAAAGTGAAAGTGAAGTCGCTCAGTCGTGCTGACTCTTAGCCACCCTGTGAACTGCAGCCCACCAGGCTCCTCCGTACATGGGATTTGCCAGGCAAGAGTACTGGAGTGGGGTGCCATCGCCTTCTCCTACTTCTGCCAAATGATCCTAGATGCTCATCCTTCTCAGGACCAGTGGGACTCCCACCTTGCCTCTTAGAGAATAGCTCTTCCCAGATTATCCTGGGGGAAAAAAAGAGACACTGAAAACCAGCAACTGGGTCAAAGAGAATGCAAGAGGAAGAAAAAGAAACTAACATTTCCTGCAGACCTCCCCCACATGCCATGCATTCTGGTAAGCCCCATTTATGGAGTTTCTTCATGCTGTTCCCTACAAGTCTATGAGATCAGAAGATTGCCAGCCCCCTTTTTCAGAGGGAGGAACTGTTGTCTAGGGCAGTAACCCAGGGCCTTCCCCGGGGGCTGGCTGTGGGTATGGGACAGCAGCAGGATGTACACCCAGTTCTGCTCATCTCCAAAGCCTGCGCTCTTTCCACTGCCACACGTGGCCTTTCTGGCCCAAGAGGAAGAAAACTCCTTTTGGTAAGCCATGAGCAAGCAGAAAATGCAAAACCCCAAGAACTGACACTGGAACTCTTTTAAAACTGGAGACTTGAGTCGGTCAGACTTCAGGGGAGGAGAGCCACCAGTGGGATGAGAGACGGGTCCAAACAACACGCTGTCTCCTTGTCAGAGCGGCCCACATCCCAGGCTGGTTAATAAAACCGATTTCAGAAAGAAAATAAAGAAGTGTTCAGCGTTAGGGATGACAGGCTCATGATGAGCACATTTCCAGGACTGGAGAAGAAATGATGCTCCTGCTTGGAGAGGTGGGAGAGAGGTCGGGGGGGGAGGGGGGTGGGGTGCCGGTCAGGAGGAACGGAAGAGGCGAGGGAAGGCGCTC
>SJYC01088153.1:0-78104 GCA_006408675.1 Madoqua kirkii
TCTCTCCTAGCAGTTGAGAATGCAGGGGGAGGGAGTTGAAATTCATTACTCTTACAGCAGGGGCAGCAAGTGCGACAGAGACAACAGCTAATGGTCCTCACGCTCCTATTGGGGGCTTGTGACAAAGTGAAGAATATGGGGGCTTTATTAGCTCATCAAATCTTCCCGGGCTCCCAGCGAACCAGACACCATATTGTCTGATTTACACACGGAGGGAAATGGAGGCTGGAAGGTTGAGAAATTCCCTCAGTGCCAAACAGCTGAGGAAGTGCAGGGTGGACGTCTGCCTGCCTCCAGTCTGTTCCCTCAACAAGGGATGGAGGTCAGAAGTCAGGCAGCAGGAACTCTTTCCCAAACGCCGCTTTCTTCATACGATCATAGCCTTTAGAGTTGAAGAGGATCATAAAGCTCTTAATCTCATTGCATACTTGTATTTCACAGATGCAGTGACCCTAGAGCTCAAGGGATCAGCATCAGAGTTTACTGATTAAGAGGCTGCAGACTCATGCTCCAAAGACCTAAATATAAACACTACCACAGCTGTAACAGTTGCCCACATGTCCCACTGAAAGACATCTATAGCCCATTGTGCTTCGGGGATTCCATTCCTAGAGTTCTTGCTGTCCCTGACTGATCCTGCCTTTCTGTATAAAATTAAACCTGGGCCCTAACATTTATGACACAGTCATTGGCAGAGCCCAGGTCAGAAGCCCTGATTTCCGTCTCATGGTGATATTCCGGAGTCTGGTGCATGAACACATTGAGTGTTACAATGAGTCTGAATACATCAAGAGCTGAAAAAAGCCCAGTGGTCTTCAAAAAAGTCATGGTCTTGCACAGAAAATAGAGATGGGGTCGTTTGGGAGATGAGGAGTAGTGGCTCAGTCCACTAGGGAGGCCCTTTGGAGATGGGGGACATTTATAGACCACAGAGGGGCTCCCTGGGGGCTCGGTAGTGAGTGATCTGCCTGCAATGCAGGAGACCTGGGTTCAGTCCCTGGATCATCCTTCCTTTTGAGTCGGTAAGATCCCCTGGGGAAGGAAATGGCAGCCCACTGCAGTGTTCTTGCCTGGAAAATCCCATGGACAGAGTAGCCTGGTGGGCTACAGTCCATGGGGTCTCACAGAGTTGGACATGACTGAGCAACTAACACACACACATATTTACTGAGCACATACTTATACACTCTGCTAAGGTGTTCCTTTTTTAATTCTCATGCAGATCTACAACTTGAGTTTTATTATTTCAGCTTTACTGAGGTTCATAGAGGCAAAGTGACTTAAGGCCACACAACTAAAAATGCCAAACCCAGATTTGAATCCATGGTCTGTGGTCTTTCATAACTACCATTAGGTTTTAAGTTATCTGAGGATAGAGATTTTGTCATGGGCACATTTATACCTGCCTTCTAACAGTGCCAAGACATAGGAAATATTTAGACAGGCCTATTGAATAAGTAAATGAGTATAAGTGAGTAAATAAAAATGTGAATGATTAAAGGATGAATAAATAAGGGAAAGAATGATGAAGTATAAGAATGAATGGACAGATAGATGAATGGGATGGATGGATGGATAAAGGAAAGAAGAAAGGGGGAGATGGATGGAGAGATAAACAGTGGGTAGATGGATGGATAAGCAAATGAATCAATGAATAGAAGAAAAAATATGAGTGAGCTGAATAATTAATTGGTCAACAGTGCTGTGGTCAACAACGGCAGCTTTCTAGATGGGAGAGAGAGGTGGCTTACAGGTTCATAATCAGAGACTGAAGAGAGCAGGTCTCTAGAACTCTCTGTTACAGCTCTGTGGCCACATCTGAATGAGGAAACACTCACTGAGTTGGGAAACAAAGACGATGAGCCCCCCTCCCCTCGGAGATGAACAGGTGAGTCTCAGATGAGTCAGCATTTGCATCTCCAGACACTGGGATGCAATCACTCTGTGCAATACTCTATGAAACAATTACAATGGTTCTATTACTAAGGGTCTGGATGGACCTAATAGTGAAGGAGGATATGCATATCCTACAAATGTATACAGACTTTAGATATGCCGATCTACCATCTTTCAGAGGGGATATCATGAAATTGAGAAGAGAACACCACGCAGAGACTCCCGTCTCTGCCCTCCTTGCAGACTGGCTGTGCTCCCTCCCTGGCCTGCTGTTTCTTCCTCAGTAGGAGGAATGGTTCTGAGTGACTGGCTTCCTAGCAGTGTATGATTCTGTGACTCACTGTGGTGATATTTCTAACTCTTAGCCTATCGAGGTGCACACACAGACTGGTCTATAAAACACTTGGCTGGCCTGGACAGATTACTCATGCCTCGCCTCCCAGACTAGTTTAACTTTTCCTGTCTGCTTCATGCTCCCCCACATACAAGTATGTCTTACTTGTAGAGACCGTCCGGCTCCAGACACTTGAAGATGACGGAGTAGATACTGACTTCAGGGGCCTCTCCATGGCTTCGACCAGCTGCTACACAAGATGTACCCAGGCCAGAGAGTAAGTCATCGGCAAAGCTCAGGAATTCTCCTGGAGGGAGACAAAGAGAGATGAGCTCCCCAGGTCAGGCCTTGGTGAGCAGACATTCTTGCTGTTGTCCAAACCCATCCAACATCTGGATATCATTATTAAGAGGATTAATGGACAGAACAAGCACAGGATATGAAAATGACACAGCTCAGGGTCTACTCCTGATGACTCTTTGCTTAAATTTCTGTCTGCATTTTCTCAAGTGTGACGTAAGATCCTAATACCCACCTTTATAAGATTGTAGCAAAGCTCAAATGAGGTATATTACTGTGCAATGAAAATGCTTGACAAGGCACCAGGAGGGCAGTGCTCTGTCTAGAGTAACTATTTTGGCCTTGTCACTGCAATTTACTTCCTCTCCACTTCTTCAGCAAGCTTCCTTGGAATTGCAATTTCCTTCCTCGCATGATGAAGGTGTTGGACTAAGGATGTCAAACAGGCCTCACGTCACATGGTCGCTGGTACACAGCGGTGCTGGCTTCATGGTACGTTACGTAGAGGTGGACTGAGACCGTTACAGCTAAGAGGGAAAGAGTTCCATGACTGATCAGTGATGAAGCTCATGAGACAGGAAGGGACGGTAGACGAGCCAGTGCCCCGTGATTTCCAAACGTCAGTCTAGCCATTGGATCTTAGGAGGCTGCTGAAGTTTACTAGAAATAGGGTTAATCACAAAGATGAGATGGGCGTTCCTGGTGGCTCAGTGGCAAAGAACCCACCTGCCAATGAAGGAGACACAGGTTTGATCCCTAGTCTGGGAAGAGCCCACTGCCCTAGAGAAACTGAGCACGCACACCACAACTATTGAGCCCGTGCTCCAGAGCCCCGGGGCAGCAACTACTGAGCCCACGAGCCACAGCTGCGAAAGCCCGCGCTCCACACAGCACGGAGACGCACGAGAGGCCCGCACCTGTCTCTTATATCCACGCGGGCCCGCCCTCCACAGCTGGAGAATGCCCGCGTGCAGCAGCAAAGACCCGGCACAGCCACTAGAAGGAACAGGTAAAAAAAGTGAGCGAATACGTCTTTCTATAAAATAAAAGAAGGTAAGATGAAGACTAGACAGAATAACTACACATCTGAAATCTTGGGATCTAGGCTTAGTCTTGTTGAGAATTTGCTGTATAACTTCGGACAACTAAATTCCCATCTCTGTACTCTAGTTTTCTCCTCTGAAAAGTGAAGGTACTACAGTCACTGTTTGGATTTCTGAGAACACAAAATAAAAACAGCTGTTCATGAAGATTAAGTTATGAGGATAAACACTGTGATACTACTTACACTAGCAAGAATTTTAAAACAGCTAAATATTTAATGGTATCAAGACAGTAATATTAACTATAGGTCAATGATGCAACGAGACATTTTATAGTCATCAAAAATAACATTGAGGAAAACAAAGTTATTTGAAAGGATATCCATAGCATAGTAAGTTAAAAAGAACATTATTACAGAATAATTTAATTTTTTGTGGAAATTTTACATGTATATCTGTCTAGAAAAAGGAATAAGATGTAGCAAATGCATAACATGACTTTGGAAAGTGAGATAATAGGTATTTTCTCTTTTAGTTTTGGTTATCTATCTTTTAAAAATTATCTACAATGGACATGCATTGCTTTTGCAACAAAGAAAAAAAATCAATGAAAATTACTTAAAAATTAAAGTAAATGAGCCAGATTAAATGGCCTCTGCGACTTCCTTCATAGCTCAGTTGGTAAAGAATCTGCCTGCAGTGCAGGAGACCTGGGTTCAATCCCTAGGTTGGGAAGATCCCCTGGAGAAGGAAATGGCAACCCACTGCAAGATTCTTGCCTAGAGAATCCTATGGACAGAGGAGTCTGGCAGGCTACAGTCCGAGGTGTCGAAAGAGTCGGACATGACTTAGCAACTAAACCGCTAAACCACCAAATGGCCTCTAAGTCTTCCAGTTCTAAAATACGATGATTTTAGAGGCAAGTGAGGTACTATATATACTATGTGATATGAAATGAGATGAGGCCTCCAAACTGCTGACTCCTTGTTCTTCTTCATGCGTGATATGGAGGGCTTTGCACTCTTTTCCTTACTTAGATTCTCAGCAATAAACAAGAGGAGGACGTCTGTTCAACTGTCTTCTCTCCATGTGGAGTGACTGAGGACAATCCAACATGGTAGAATCATCATGAAACAGTAACACCGGCCGTGTGTCTGGGAAGACATGGCACTTCTCTACCAGGGAACTGAGCGGACAGATTTTACAGATCACTTCCTTACGGTCTTTTAAAGGAGAGTTTCACCTTCACACACAAGTGAACCATGTACAGTCACCTGACTGAACTGTCTAGGTGACCCTAGGATGACTCAGACCGACACCAGTTCTAAAACTTATTTGTCCCTGTGGCCCAACAATGTACATCTGATGTGTCGTGTTTTTTGTTTTCTGCTTTTTACAAAGGAAAAAAAAGCAGACTTGATACATACACACCAGAGGAAGTGTCTGAATCGGGCTAAAGTCAGTTAAGTTCAGCTGCTATTGCCAGACAGACTTGGGACTGAATTTGACTTCTAACAATTGTTAGAAGTCCCTTAGCTTCTCAAGTCTCAGTTTGCCTTTCTGCAGCAAGGGGTCAATGACTCTTTTATGAGATTGCAATCTAGAAAGAAAGGCTGAGTCCAGGAAGAAAGTCTGTTTAGAATCAGAGGTTTTGCTCCCCACTCCCCCCAAAAAAAATTGAGGAGGTAATTGAAATGCTTTTTATCACCAATTTTAGCATCCCTATGTTTTCTGTAGGCCTCTTATATCAAGCTTCTTTCATAATCAAATCATAATCCAAAGATGTCTTCCAATTGGTACCAAAGCAGAATAATATATGGGGTGAAAAATAAAGGAGAAAAAACAGGGACTGTTCCCTGGATGGAGTGAGGGCTTTGTTTCTCATGGTTTTTCAGGATTCCAAGTCTGGCTGCTTGTGTTTGTTTTCTTTGAGCTTGAATCCATGTCTGTCTGCTTTTCCATCTGCTTCCAGATAGCCATTGAAGAGTTGGCCCTCAGCGAGGGAATTCAGTATGCTGTGGCCTGTATTAACTGTCTTCAAGCCAAAAGATGGTTGACATTCAGGCTCAAATGGACATAGTTTTCCAGACACTTCCATGCGTTTCAGAATAACTTAGACATGGATAAAAGCCCCATTGGTCAGCAAGTGCAGCACACGGCTCAGTTTCTAGGTTTAGTTCAAGGAAAGAGACTGGATAAGTGGAGTAGCTAAGCCAGCCATGCCAAACACATGATGACGCTGCTCAGTGTTCAGTTCTCTTTGGGACACACACACACACAACAACTGTGCAAGCAAAAACAGTTACTATGAAGGAAACGGATATTTTCACACCAACCTTTGTTTTTGCCATTTAGTTCTCACAACATTCAGTCTTAAGGAGTTCAACGTTAGTATCTCTGTGATAAAGCTAAATTTAAGCTCACACATTTAGGAAGAGACAGAGCTGAGATTTGAACCCATAGCCTCCTAAATTCCAAAGCCATTCTTTGATGCTGTGCTGCCTCCTAGAGAAAGTTCAAAAAACCAGTGGTGTTAGAAAGGGAGCTTGCTCAGTTCCTTTCGAATTGCGATTGAATTCGTGCCACTCTCTTAGCTCGACAGGCTTGGGAAATGAAACAATGAAAGAAATGGTCCCTGACCTTCCACAGCTTGTAATCTGACAGCAGGAAGGGTTGTTAAATACAAGAACAGACCCATAAAGTAAATTGTAAGATTGCTTGCTTTGGCACTCCTTTCCAGAAGGTTTAAATGCAACCTAGGAGACAGGTGACTGCAGGACCCCTCACTGTCCTTCCTCTCCCAGTGAGGGTGGTGGGTTGGTAAGAAAGGCCTGGGGGCTTCTCCGAGTACAAAGGTGAATTTGTGCAATTCAACATATGCATTGTGGTATCATGTATACACATTCCATGTCTGGCAGTGGTATAATTGAATGAATAGCAATAAAGTGCAGTGGTTAAGAGGCTGGGCTCTGCATTTACACTGCCTGGGGCTAAATCCTGGTATATCCCCAGTTACAATTTGCTTTGGACAGGTTCCTTGACTCCACATCTATTTTTATCATATGTTAAAAGGGTAGAATAATGCGATCTAATTTAACAGCATTGTTGCAAATATCATATAAAATAGTATATAGGTATACGTTTACAAACCAGTTAGCACAATGTCTGGCATACAGTGACAACTCAAAACAGAAATCAGCTTTGGTACTGTTTTTGTTATTATTGTTGTCATCACAACAGAGGAGAGATACAAGGACCGTCAGGGATTGTTTTTATCCAGCCTACTCCTCTTCCAGGTGACAAAACTGAAGCCGGGATAAAGAAAGTGGCCGTGCCCACACAAAGTGGGAGGCAGCCCTGGAACAAGCTTGACCTCTCAACGCCTAGAGCCTAGGAGACAATTTCTGCCAGTGAGCATATGCGATAAAATCACTGAGAACAGAATAGCTTCCGCAGCTGCTCAAGCAGCCTGAGCGCCTCAGTTTGTGACCAGCTTCAATCAACACGCGTGGGAACCACATGCGCTGGGCATTTCCTACGTGCCAGGCCCTTTACGTGGCACACAGCTCCACCCTGCCGTCTTCTCACACTTGAAATCTCCGAGGACGATAGAAAGCCCAGGAAAGACAGAAGGCATTCCATGGACTTGACGCATGTAATGCAGTCCGGTGGTTTGTGAATTAGAACATCTAGACCTCCAGGCAGGAAGAAGAAACAGTGAATGTGGTGGGGGCTGAAGCCAGTCTCCTGTATACCCACCCCAAATTGCAACCAGATCAACTCCGATTGGATCTGTCTTATAGACCAATGGCCCATGTTTTATTTAGGTTGGGAATAAAGACTGTCTTCTAAAAATCTTGGCTTAAAAGTTTTATTCCTTAAAATGTTTGACTCAAAACCCCGCCGCCTTCCCTGATAGAAATTCAGAGGCTTGGGAATGTTGTTAATACACCCCATTCGAGGATTTGCAGCTACCTTCGTGCAGAGTCCAGAGCCCCAGTCCAGCTCCCCTGCCTCTGAGCGCTGAGCGCCTTCCACCAGGACACTGCTCGGGCCACCTCCGCCCCCTCTTTCCCAGCACGTTGTCACGGCCGCATGGCAGAAGCCTTCTAGACCCAGGCTGCTACTGCCACCTGGCCCAGGCCTGTCCCAGCCTCCCCTACATTCTTTTTCTGTTTTCCTTTCCTTGAAAACAGATAGGGAGTTGGGAGCCGCTGAACAGGAATGTGCCTGTTCCCCATTATGGCCCTTCTGGGGCTGTAACCTGAGTGGGCTCGGGCCAGACCCCCACACATTTCTTGATCCACTCAGGCCCGAGCCTTGCTCTCATTACCATCCGCAGAAAAGGTCAATCACGATTGTGCTGAAGCTTCAGAACCAACCCCGCAAAGCACAGAGCGATTTTCCTGAAGGCCCGCCTCCGCTGCCTCAGTGCCCTCTCCCCTTTCATCACTGCCTCGGTGCTCTTCCTCCCGGTTCGCCCACTCCTCCTCCCTCCCTCCCTCTCTCCTCTCTCTCTCTTGCTTCTGATTGAGTTGAGGTCACAGTCAAAGCTGGCCATGAGAGCAAATTGAAAACAGGTTGGGAGAAAAGCAGCAAAGAAATTCCAAGATGGAAGGGGCTGGGAGTGAGTTATTTAGCCCAGGTGGGGAGAAAGGTCCCTCCTCTGAACGCTGCAATCGTTTCAGGAAACGCCGAGGGGATTTAGAGGCCACCCTGGGCCTGGCCTCTCTCTAACCCACAGATGCTCCTCACTGCAGTGCCCAGGGAGCAGCAGAGCTCCGCGTCTCCCCCACCTTTCCTTTACTTGGGCAAATGTAGAAATTCATTCTGAGACCTTGTCGGTGACAAAATGCATCTTGGAGGGCCTCACGCCGTTCAGCTGCAGCTGCCTTGTTTCTTCCAAAACCTAGTGTTATTTTAAATCAGAAGAACTGGTTGCTGGATGCTGCTCACATTTGCTGTCACGGCAGTATGAGCTAGGAAAAAGAGATTGGGATGGGGGGGCCGACGAGACCTGCTTTCGAAGCCAGGCTTCACCACTAATGAACTGCATTATCTAGGGATGGATGATTAAACTCTCCAAGACAGCTTCTTCATCTGGAAAGTAGAGGATCATCAGAGAATCAGCAAGGAATAAAGGAGATGATGTAAGCAGGGTAGCTGCCCCTTGAATGGTCTACCAATGTGAGAGCCCCCTCCGCCATGCTGCCTCCTCATCGTATCTCATCAATTTGCTGGATGACAAACTCTTTAGTGGCCACACTAGCTGCTTTCAGATACATTACATAATACCTACTTCGCTATCACCTACCCTCCCCCTCCTTTTTTTTTCCTGCAAAATGAATAAGAAGGACAGAAGGTAGGCGATCAGGAGGCAAGGAAAAAGATGTTTCTTTAGCTCTGATCATATGACATCAACAGTTCTAGACAGTTTTATGTAATTCCCTTGATTAAACATTCAAACCAACCCTGGCTTGACTAATATTCAATACTGTGACCACCTGAGGCGAAGAAATGACTCATCGGAAAAAAACCCTGATGCTGGGAGAGATTGAATACGGAGGAGAAGGGGACGACAAGGATGAGAAGGTTGGATGGCATCACTGACTCAAGGGACATGAGTTTGAGCAAGCTCTGGGAGTTGGTGATGGCCAGGGAGGCCTGGCGTGTGACCGTCCATGGGGTCACAAAGAGTTGGACACGACGGAGCGACTGAACTGATTAATATTCAGTAAAACCTAATGAATTAGGTTAATTGGGCATTTACAAATGAAGGAACAATTTCAAAGAAGGTTGAACGCCTGGCCTAACAAGGTCCACCTGGGAACAGTAGCGAAAAGGCCAGAACCAGGACCTTCCCCATCCAAAGTCTGTGTTTTTCCTAATGCGTATTTGCCTATGGACGGCAAGATGCTGCTGGTGGGAGCTGTGTTTTGCTTCTCTCTGTGTTGCCAGTACCCAGCACAAGGCTGGCCATGTAGGTGTTTGTGGAATTCTATGAAACCAAACTTCAGTGGCTGAAGTCTGGATCCAGACACATCTCCCTAGCACTATCACTGATGATCAGAACTTTATTTTGGGAAACCAGGCTGCCTCCTGTGTGATCTCTTTCAGGAGGACACAGGACTTCCACGGTGCAGGAGAGAAAGTGAAAGTCACTCAGTCGTGTCCAACTCTTTGTGACCCCATATAGTCCATGGAATTCTCAGTTCTCTAGGCCAGAATAGTGGTGTGGGTGGCCTTTCCCTCTTCCAGGGGATCTTCCCAACCCAGGTTCAAACCCAGGTCTCCTGCATCGCAGATGGATTCTTTACCAATGAGCTATCAGAGAAGCCCACAGGAGGGAATGGACTGCCAAAAAATATAAGGGCTCTGAAAAAGGTGATGACAATCTAGCCAATATCTACTGAGAGCTCCCACATGCCTGGTGTCCTGCTAGGGGCTTCTGGCTCACCCTCCTGAGGCTTCCTGGGTGGGGCGGTGGTGAAAGAATCCACCTGCCAGTGCAGGAGACTCAGATTCAATCCCTGAGTGGGGAAGATGTCCTGGAGAAAGGAATGGCAACCCACTCCAGTATTCTTGCCTGGAGAATCCCATGGACAGAGGATTCTGGGAGGCTACAGTCCACGGGGTCGCAAAACAGTCAGACACGACTGAGCGCACACTCATGCTTCTTGAGGCAGGAGGTGCACGCGCACCCCGGGCCCCCACCCCCGCTAAGCAGTTTGAGTTTGTTCCCTGTGGACAGAAACTCCACAATATCAACGGCAGGGCCATCGAGAGAGGGGACTGGGCCCTGCCCAGATAAAAGGTGAGAGACAAATACTTCTCATTCTCGAAATCAGGGAAACTCTCCTGCCTAGAAAGCTCGTTGGAGGTCAAAAGAAGAGTGAAAGTGAGCTCGCTCAGTCGTGTCCAACTCTCTGCGACCCCGTGGACTGCAGCCCCCCAGGCTCCTCCATCCATCGGATTCTCCAGGTAAGAATACTGGAGTGGGTTGTCATTTCCTTCTCCAGGGAATCTCCCCACCTGAGGGATCGATCCCGGGTCTCCCACATTGCAGGCAGACGCTTTACCCTCCCCAGGGAGGTAAAACCCAGGGAAACCCCAAAAGGGGAGTGATGCCAAGCTACCCATAGGCCTCTCTGCTGGGATCCACCCTGGCTAAGAGATGCTCACATATCCTTGGGAGAACCCTGAGATATACCAAATGCAGTCTTAGAACCAAGCAAATCAAAATGATTGGTCAAAGGCAAACCCAGAAGAAATGCCCCATGAAGGTGATTTAAACTACCACCAGGGCATGGCTCTCTGAGTCTGCCCACATGCCTATCCACACATACTGTACTCTTTCCCTCCTAATAAACATTTCACTTGTTTCACTACTTTCTGTCTTTGTGGGAATTCTTTCCTACAAAGCCGAAGGGTCAGGGTCTTGTCACTGCTCACTGGTCTAGTGGCTAGGATTTGGTAGTCTCACTGACTTGGCCTGTCCCCAATCTCTGGCAGGGAACCGAAATCCTGCTTCAAGCCACTGTTACTACCCCCAAGATTACTCATCCCAGCCCTGAAGTGGACATCTGTAGGCCTGACCTGCTCTAAAGCCTGCCTCCTGCTATTCAGAGCATGCTGGCTTGCCACCAGGGAGCCGGCTCCCCTCTGATTTCAGTCTATATGATTTAGGTGGAACCCCCCACCCTCCAGAGATGGGCATGTGATCAATAGCATGAGAGTCCCTGTTGGAGACCAGCAAGAGCTAAGAAGTGAGCAGGCCTGATCTATCAGACTAACACTTGGGACAGAGACCAAGTCCTGGTGACGTCACTTGAAGCTCTGATCAGCTGTGTCTGCAGTTAGATATGCCCTTGAATATTTCAGATGCATGACACAGTATTTCCCCTTTTCTGCCAAAGCTAGTTTCCACTTGTTTTCTGTTACTTGCAACCAGCAGTCCTACCAGATACGAATCCTATGAGGTAGACGTTATGATTGCCATTTTATAAATGAGAGAAAAAAAAAAGTGTTCACGGGTCTTAAGCAAGTTGCCCAAGGTCACACTCCATCTAAAACAACAAGGCTGGGCTTAAAATCCAGAGCTGTCAGATGCCAAAACCTGAGCCTTTCCCATCATTAAACACTGTTAGGGCAGAGCACACAAGATTCTGTTATTCACCAAATCACCGAGTGCTTCCAACGTCCCATTTCTTCTCACCCTGTCTTCTGACGTCACTGCCTGTGCTCCCTTCCTCACTCACTCACGCCAGCCAGGCTGGCACCTCCCCCTCCCCCTCCTCTAGGAAGCCAGGCTGGCATCCCCCCCTCCCACTCCTCTAGGAAGCCAGGCTGGCATCCTCCCCCTCCTCCTCCTCTAGGATGCAGAGCATGCTTCTACCACAGGGCCCTTGCACCTGTGGTCTCCGTGGCTTGAGAGTTCTTCCCCATGTCTTTGCGTGGCTCACTCCCTCTTCTTACTCAGATAGGGGCTGCTTAAATATCACTTTCTCAGAAAGGCCTTCTTCAGCTGCTCAATCTAACTGAATCACTCTCTAGCCCCTATTTCACTTCGCATACAGATGAATTACCATACTGCCCATGATATAAGTCCCACGATAAAGAGACTGTTCACTTAGCAAAGCGTCTATGCACAGCACGCTCTCCATAAATAGCTGTCTAGGGAGTGAGTGTATTTATGGTGTACTGTAAACCGAGCTGGGCTTCCCAGGTGCTGCTAGTGGTAAAGAATCTACCTGCCAGTGCAGGAGATGCAAGAGATGCAGGTTTGAGCCCTGAGTTGGGAAGATCTCCTGGAGAAGGGCATGGCAACCCACTCCAGCAATCTTGCCTGCAGAATCCCATGGACAGAGGAGCCTGATGGGCTCCAGTCCATGAGGTCACAAAGAGTCGGACATGACTGAGGCAAGTTAGCACACACGCATGTAAACCAAGCTGATGGCTACCCCACAGACGACAGCCCACCAGGCTCCACCAAGATGTGTATAAGAGACAGACAACAAGGCTGGGCTTAAAATCCAGAGCTGTCAGATGCCAAAACCTGAGCCTTTCCCATCATTAAACACTGTTAGGGCAGAGCACACAAGATTCTGTTATTCACCAAATCACCGAGTGCTTCCAACGTCCCATTTCTTCTCACCCTGTCTTCTGACGTCACTGCCTGTGCTCCCTTCCTCACTCACTCACGCCAGCCAGGCTGGCACCTCCCCCTCCCCCTCCTCTAGGAAGCCAGGCTGGCATCCCCCCCTCCCCCTCCTCTAGGAAGCCAGGCTGGCATCCTCCCCCTCCTCCTCCTCTAGGATGCAGAGCATGCTTCTACCACAGGGCCCTTGCACCTGTGGTCTCCGTGGCTTGAGAGTTCTTCCCCATGTCTTTGCGTGGCTCACTCCCTCTTCTTACTCAGATAGGGGCTGCTTAAATATCACTTTCTCAGAAAGGCCTTCTTCAGCTGCTCAATCTAACTGAATCACTCTCTAGCCCCTATTTCACTTCGCATACAGATGAATTACCATACTGCCCATGATATAAGTCCCACGATAAAGAGACTGTTCACTTAGCAAAGCGTCTATGCACAGCACGCTCTCCATAAATAGCTGTCTAGGGAGTGAGTGTATTTATGGTGTACTGTAAACCGAGCTGGGCTTCCCAGGTGCTGCTAGTGGTAAAGAATCTACCTGCCAGTGCAGGAGATGCAAGAGATGCAGGTTTGAGCCCTGAGTTGGGAAGATCTCCTGGAGAAGGGCATGGCAACCCACTCCAGCAATCTTGCCTGCAGAATCCCATGGACAGAGGAGCCTGATGGGCTCCAGTCCATGAGGTCACAAAGAGTCGGACATGACTGAGGCAAGTTAGCACACACGCATGTAAACCAAGCTGATGGCTGTGAGCACGGCATGAAGAAGGCGGCTTGCGTTCCTCAGGGAGCAGAGCCTAAGTGAAAGGCTTGGGTGCAGATGGTGTATCTGGGAGGTGACTCTGAGAAAACAGGCATGGGGAACAGGAAGGATGAGAAGGGATGAGGGACAGTCAACACAGAGGTGCATCACTGTTTGTCGTCATGAGTGATGGGGGCTTGCTTCCAAAGGGACCCTCGAGGAGTGAAAGGAGGGATGCTCCCACAACTGTTTGGCTAAAAGTTGGGGGACTGGAACCCATACTTCCATTGGTGGAGAGCCTCCCCGCTGCTGCTAAGTCGCTTCAGTCGTGTCCGACTCTGTGCGACCCCATAGACGGCAGCCCACCGGGCTCCCCCGTCCCTGGGGAGAGCCTCCCTGGAGGGAGCCAATTTCCCCACACTCTTTTTAGTATGGTTTGCGCCCAGGCCTAGGGAGCTCAGTCTCATAGAAGCCACGGACAGAAAATGCAAGTGTGCATTTGAGGTCACTGGCAGCACAAGGGGAGCCTGGCTGTGCACCACAGCTGCAGCTGAAATAACCCTGGGCCAGCCAAGAGGCTCTACCACGGCCCCAGCGGCATCTGCTGTAAAGAACCAGTCTCTGCCTTTGAGGAACTGGCAGAAAGAGCCACAGACGAGCCTTCGTCATCGAGGCCCAGGGCAGACGTGACAGGCCCACTGCTGAGCAGCCCACAGTCAGTCACCAGACGCCCACCCCATGCCCGGGAGAGGGCTACGCACTGTGGGCACAGTCCCGAGCCACTCGGGCGAAGCCCCTCCCTGGGGTGCTCACAGCTTAACAAGGCAGGCTGGCGAGGGCTGCTTTCGTGAGCAACTCTGGACAGTCTTGCAACTTGATACTAATACGGAATTTAATAATATTAACTCAGCATTAATGTGCACTTGGCTAACAGAGCCTGTCCTTTTCTACAGTTGGATTAATTAAGGCCATAAAAGCCCTCGTCATCCCGGGGACCAATGATGCTAATACATTTGACTGGACGGGCGATTGCTAACATGTGTGAGGAGCCAGTCTGGGAGCAGACTGCAGGGGAGGGGGTGAAAGGACGCCCCTCGCCGTCACTCTTGGAGGACCACAGAGTGTGCTCACTGCCGTCACGGCACTCATCCACCGAGGGCTTTCTTCTCTTCCTTTCCTTTTTAAAACTGCATTCCTAAACGTTACGCTATTGTGAAGTGGAAAGAACCCCACGGTACAAAATGTGCTTCTCATCAGACTCTCGGTGCCTCGAACACTTCCAAATGTCTCCAGTTTTCATTCAACATCTCCTCTGGGCAGCAAGATGGAAAGCTTGTGTGCTGACGGTGGGCCCGATCAGCCCCTCTGACCGCAGATGTGATGAAACGGTACACAATCTGGCAGAGCTGGGCTATTATTCACATTTGGTCAAGGGGAGAAGAGAGGCTCAGAGATTGGGGCACGGTGCCTAACCACACCGCTACTACGCTGCGAGGCTGGACTTGAACCCGGGCTGATCCAATTCCAGAGCCTGTGGTTTCTCCACCACAACATGCACTTCCTAACTGTTCTCTGTGGGCCTCAGTCTCCGTGTCTCTCTACAGGAGGATGTCAGTATGTACCCTGCAAGGGTCTCAGGAGGAGTGAATTCGATGCAGTCCATGAAGAAATATAGAAGTGCCTTAAAATTTGCAGAGTGATGCGTCCGTAAAAGCATATGTTCAGGGAAATCCACAGAGTGTCAGGTCAGATGACAAAAATGCCAGGGGGGCTGCTTCTGGAGTCCAAGAAGGGAAGGAGAGACCATCCTTTGGGAGGTAGTAAGGTATATCGGTGTTCAGCCCCCAGGACACACCAGGGCACACAAACGGTGATGGCAAAGGACCTTCATCAACCTGGAAACATACCAACTGGTTCCACAGAGGAAAGGAGACAAAGCTGGGGATTGAGGATGCTCCAGAGCAGGGAAACTGAGGCTTCACTTCCTGGGCCCAGAGCTTCCAGAATCTTCTCAGCTCTAGAGGACTGGCACTGGCTTCTCTTCATTCATTTCAGCGGAAGTTCCACATCCCCAGAACATTCTGTCTGAAGAACTCATACTGCCTACTCTCAGATACCCCTCCTCACAGAACTTGTGACTTTTCTCTCAAGGGCTAGTGACAGCCTGCAGTTACTATAGTTCTTTGTTTACCTCTTTATTTTCATTTGATCTGGAGCCTTGTCCATCTTGTTGCATCTTGTTTATAGTCTCCCCAGTGGCTGGCAGAGTGTGGGGGACACAGCAGCCATTCGCTAAAGATCCACTGACTGAATGGAGGTGGGTAAGGCTGCTGACTTCCCTTGCAGCTCAGTCAGTAAAGAATCTGCCTGTAATGCTGCTGCTGCTAAGTTGCTTCAATCACGTCCGACCCTGTGCGACCCCACAGACGACAGCCCACCAGGCTCCACTATCCCTGGGATTCTCAGGCAAGAACACTGGAGTGGGTTGCCATTAGGCCTGGGTTCAGTTCCTGGGTTGGGAATATCCCCTGGAGAAGGAAATGGCAGTATTCTTGCCTGGAGAATCCCATGGACAGAGGAACCTGGAGGACTGTAGTCCATGGGGTTGCAAGAGTTGGACACGACTTAGCAACTAAGCCACCACCACACCAAGGCGGCAGAGGTCAGTAGTCAGTGCCTCAGCCAGGCTTTGCAAACGTGTTGAGATAATTTGTCTTCACTCCTCTCCAGTATCTTTCTGGAAGCATTCCATGGTCGCCCCTCCATCCAGCAAGCATCAGGTTGCTCTTCTGGGTTTCCCTGGCACCCTTGCCTCTCTCCATTGTGGTCTTTAACCCACTGTCCTGTGACACCTACTCAGCGCCTCTCTCCCTTGTGGGCTAGGAGGAGCTATGGAAATCAACCTGGAAACATACCAACTGGTTCCACAGAGGAAAGGAGACAAAGCTGGGGATTGAGGATGCTCCAGAGCAGGGAAACTGAGGCTTCACTTCCTGGGCCCAGAGCTTCCAGAATCTTCTCAGCTCTAGAGGACTGGCACTGGCTTCTCTTCATTCATTTCAGCGGAAGTTCCACATCCCCAGAACATTCTGTCTGAAGAACTCATACTGCCTACTCTCAGATACCCCTCCTCACAGAACTTGTGACTTTTCTCTCAAGGGCTAGTGACAGCCTGCAGTTACTATAGTTCTTTGTTTACCTCTTTATTTTCATTTGATCTGGAGCCTTGTCCATCTTGTTGCATCTTGTTTATAGTCTCCCCAGTGGCTGGCAGAGTGTGGGGGACACAGCAGCCATTCGCTAAAGATCCACTGACTGAATGGAGGTGGGTAAGGCTGCTGACTTCCCTTGCAGCTCAGTCAGTAAAGAATCTGCCTGTAATGCTGCTGCTGCTAAGTTGCTTCAATCACGTCCGACCCTGTGCGACCCCACAGACGACAGCCCACCAGGCTCCACCATCCCTGGGATTCTCAGGCAAGAACACTGGAGTGGGTTGCCATTAGGCCTGGGTTCAGTTCCTGGGTTGGGAAGATCCCCTGGAGAAGGAAATGGCAGTATTCTTGCCTGGAGAATCCCATGGACAGAGGAACCTGGAGGACTGTAGTCCATGGGGTTGCAAGAGTTGGACACGACTTAGCAACTAAGCCACCACCACACCAAGGCGGCAGAGGTCAGTAGTCAGTGACTCAGCCAGGCTTTGCAAACGTGTTGAGATAATTTGTCTTCACTCCTCTCCAGTATCTTTCTGGAAGCATTCCATGGTCGCCCCTCCATCCAGCAAGCATCAGGTTGCTCTTCTGGGTTTCCCTGGCACCCTTGCCTCTCTCCATTGTGGTCTTTAACCCACTGTCCTGTGACACCTACTCAGCGCCTCTCTCCCTTGTGGGCTAGGAGGAGCTATGGAAAAGGATCTAGCCTCTTATTCACCATCTAAGCCCTGTCATGGGCGTGCAGAACAAGCAAGCTGATGAACAAGCAGGACTTCCTTTCCAGCTGGAACGAGGTCCACAACAGGCACAGTGGCTTAGGGCTTCCTCGTACAGCAAGCTTTGTGTGTGCAACATAATGATTCAATATTTGTATATATTATAAAGTGATCACCACAACAAGTCTAGCTAACATCCATGATCACATATAGTTAACTTTTTTTCTGTTACCACATGACCCAGCAACCCCATGAAGAGGCATATATCCAGAGAAAACCATGACTCAAAAAGACACAAGCACCCCAGCATTTATAGCAGCACTATTTGCAATAACCAGGACATAGAAACAACCTAAATTTCCATCAACAGATGAGCGAATAAAGACGTGATATGTACACAAGTGGAATATGACTTCGGCAGCAATCTCTGAATTGTGCCAGAGTCGTCCCGCGAGGCCAGCGGATCTCGTGTGGAAGAGCACCGACTCCAGAGTCAGGGAAACGCTGCGGCCCTGCTTCTCTGCAACACCCTCTACAGATCAGTGCCTCTCTTTCTGCAGAAGCAAATGGCCACGATGGAAAGAAAGGGCATCCAGCTTCCTCCCAACCTGCATCTGATCTGATCTGGAGCTAATGTCCACATTGTGACCCCTCTGTTTTCCTCTAAAGATCACGTTGCTTCCTCATTCTTAGCTTTCCTGAGTTCTTTCTCTAATTCTCAGGTTAGCACTGCCTGACACATACATACATCGCAAGATACCTCCCTTATTAATATTCTTGCTTCCTGATCTCTGCTTAGCCCTGGCGTTTCTGTGCAGCCAAGCCTTGGACTGCATCTTCTCAGCATTCACAGAGGCTGCCCATGAACCCTGTGACTCTTGTCTCTATGATGAGAAGTGCCTTTTTCTTCCTTCAGCCTTCTCCTTTTGCAAAGCCCCTTACAGTTTGCATTGCATGCCCCTACCTCTTCATATTTAAGCTTCACGAGTGACGAGTGAGGTGGGCACACCAAGATGGAAGTGGACAGTCCCACTGCAGAGGGGAAACTGAAGTTCAGCACAGAGGCTGGAGCGCACGCTTCCTGAGCTAACGCGTTAGCAGCCGTGCTCCTGAACAGCCCAAGAGCTGTGTGCTCTTGTCTCTTCACCCACACGTGAGCCCGGCCGCGACTGACACAGCTCCACAGCCACCCCATGAAGTACCAAGCAGGCACTCACCCCACACTCACCCTTACTGAGCCCTCCACATGTCACTTAGACAATTACATTCACTAAAACATCAATGTCAGGCACCCTGCGGGGAGCGAAAAGCAGCAGAAAAGGTAACACTTTGCTTAGTCCTGGGTTTGAAACCTGACTTTGCTAAAAGACTCTTCTAATCAACTTAATCTCCCTAAGCCTCCTTTTCTTCATCTGTAAGATGGATGTGAAAATGCTCTCATTAAAGGAACAATGGGATCATACTGAGAATTAAGGTAGGCGATCAATACAGTGCCTGGCGCATGGAAACATTCAACAAACGGTGCCCTTATTATCTTTAGTACTGCTATAAAAACTACCAATTCACAGAACATTTCATATTGGGTAGGGAGAGAATTCAATAATCCAGAGAAAGTGAATTATCCTCATGAATTTAGCACCTCTTTCTCCTCCAGACAGAGCTGCACAAACTATGTGCTCATTTAGCATTAAAAAATGTTAAATGCCCAAAGCTTCTTCCCTTCATTAAATATAAACCTGGTGCCTGGGATTAGCAGATAGCTGGGGATCTCTGGCAGATAAGGGAGCTTCTATTTGCCTTTCTTCTTTCCCCTTGCAGGCAAATCTAACCTTCAAACCCAGTCTGATCAGGACCCTCCAAGGATGACCTCTAGGGACCCCCATCAAGACACCAGTGAGTATTGAATGAGAACCTGGGTCCATTTCATTACCCAATGCACTTCCCCATCACACTTGCACACGCACGTACACACAAATACACACGCCTCCCTCATCCCAGCCCCATGCTCAGGCCCCACAGCAGGGAGCCTCCAGGAGGGTAGGGAGGAGGCCAACAGAGATGAGTCAGGTTTTCTGGTCGTGCGAGCAACACCATTCCACCGCGCTGAGGTGAATCACTGAGAAGGAGGTGGGACCAGAGAGGTGGATTTCCAAGTGAGAGAGACAGAGAGACAGACAGGAGAGACACACAGAGAGGAGGAAATGGGGAGGAGCAGAGGAGGACTGTCAGAGAGAACCAGAGCCAGGAAATACTAAGAGACAGAGAGGCTGAAGCGGAAACACAGCTCTAGAGAGGAACAGAGAAGAAGGGGAAAAAAGGATGGGAAAGAGTCATGGAGAGACAGATACAGGCAGAGATCAAATCCAAGAGAGGTGGAGGCAGGAGGAGACCAAGATGAAGAGAACAGGGAGGAGAGGAGGACGGGAGGCAGGACGGAAAGAGGGGAGAAATTATCCAAAAAAGAGAGAACAGGAGAAGACAAGGGAAAGAAACAGGAGGGGCAGAGGCAGGGAGGGAGGCGGGGAGGCAGACAGCAGGATGCTGAGCCGCGCTGTAAGGTGAGGAGCAGGACGCCCGGTGCTCCCCAGGGCCGGCCAGTGCTCCCCGGGGCCGGTCAGTGCTCCTCCTCGCCCCGTTCTCCACGGCCCTGCCTCTGCGCTGACAGAGGAGACGACCCTGGGCCCAGAAAGGACACGCGGCTCCCTTCTGTCCTCAGCTTTGAACCTGAAACCAACACAGTCAGAGACACTCTTTTCCCACAGCCTGGCTGAAAGAGGGTGGTCTTGGGGTCCCTCCTAAACCCCACAAGGAGAAGTGACTTTCTGAAGAGGTTCAGAGGCTGGGAAGACTTCCATCAGACACAGGGGCCCTTGAGCATCTGACCAGGGCGAGCTTAGCACCCCAGGAGCACTGATCTGAAGGTAAAGACCGGAGAGTGGGTGGGCGATAGCCATCATTTTCATCTAAATCCTCCTTCTATCCCTCCCCCACACATACGTTTTTATTTTTTCTTTTCCACCCTCTATTAAAATGACTCCCTGGCCTCCCCGTTTATATTAAAATTTTCCTTTAAATAGAGAAAGGGAAACAAGTCCTCTCTTCAGTCCACAATGAAAGCTATAAAAGGGTTTTTAAGCTTGGAAAATTTGGCTGGTCAGTTTTTCCTACTGTTTAATACACGCCTTAAGTTACACTGAATGGGTAAACATGGTTTATAAGTGACTAACTCATACCTAATTCTACAAGTTTATAGCCTGTATATTATATATAATAATTTATAAAAAGTTTATTATACACATATATCTTCTACATTTATATAGTATATATAAAAGTATCTGTATATATGCATATGTGCACACATATACACATATATATGTGTACAAACATAAACACATATGCGAATATTCACATATACACTTGCATTTGTATATAAACAATTGCTCAAGTTTGTACAGTTCCTTGGGGGTTACAAAGCCTTCTTTTTCTCTTGTTTGATCCTCACAATAACCCTGGGAGGCAGACAGGGTAGGATTACTGTCCCCGGTTTACTGGGACCTGTGGTTTCAGTAAAGGCTCCAGGGACCCACAGGTCTCAAAGCGGCCATGACCCACGTCAAGTTCCCCTCTCCACAGTCATGCAGACTGATACCAGGAGCGCAGGTCGGGCAGCAGGCATTTTGGGACCCGCAAGGGGCAAAGCCAAGGGAAGCTTGAGGCAGCCCGTGTTTCAGGGCTTCATCGTACAGGCTGGAGGACTGAAGCTCAGAGTCCCCACTAACCAAGATGTCGCTTCTGTGCAAACTGGAGAAAACCAAGTATCCCTTCTTTCAGTCACCTTCCTTCTCTGTATTTGAAAATCTCCTTAGTATTTTGATTTCTTAGAACAAGACATTTAATCAGTGATTAATACACATCTACAGTGCGTATCATTGAAATGGGGAGCTTTCCCTGGTGGTTAGCATTCTGCACTGCGGAACTCGGGCAACTGTATGTGCCATTCCTAGGTGTGAGCTCAGCCAAGGGCAAGGCAGAGAGGAGGGCAGAAGAGACAGTTGGGAAGGCCAGGCGGGAGAGGGCCCAGTATTCTGGGGTCTAAGAAGACAGCCCACTTCACTTCAAGCTTAGCAGGAGAAGGGCAACAACTACTGACTATGAGGCACTCAGTCATGTTTGATGATTGCAGTAAGCTTTAAGAGTAGGACATATGTCTAACTACTGCTTGCATTTCTGCCTTGCCTTCTCAACTAATATCAACAATTTAAATAATAATTTGAATATTATTCACAATCTTTTGGGCTTCCCCAATGCTCAGTGGGTAAATAATCTGCCTGCAATGTAGGAGACGCAGTCCCTGGATCAGGAAGATCCCCTGGAGGAAGGAATGGTAACCCACTCCAGTATTCTCGCCTGGGAAATCTCATGGACAGAGGAGCCTGGCAGGATACAGTCCAAAGAGTCACAAAGTGTCAGACACAACTGAGCACGCCCACATAATCTTTTATGTAGTACGCTTAATATTTCATGCACTTCAGCACATTTCAGCTTCATAAGAACAAGAGCTATTCCCCCACATCTCAGATTCAGATATCAAGATGTACTGAGGTGTAGTGACCTGCCCAAGGTCAGAGGGAAAATTGCTTGGCTGAGGTTTCAGTTTTATAAGGAAAGGATAGAGGTGGAGGTATCGTGACCCGTTGCGTCCTCTGAAGATAACTGAAACGCTTTCCTCAGCCTCTCACTACTGACCATCCTAATACACCAGACCCTGCTTTGTATGTAGGGCCTCTTGCCTCACTTCACAACACAGGCAGCAGCCAGGAATGCAAGCAGCTCTCTGGCTTCTCACGCTGTGTGTTTTCCGGTGTCTCACAGTCCACCCGTTCCTTTAATCACATCGAGACTGTTGATGAGCAGAGCCATCTGGACGATCCATTCACAGAGTCTCCATTCTAGGGACCCTTTGGTGGTTCCAACTCAGCTTCTCCCTAGTACCTCGCCTGCCTCCTTGTATCCACCTTTCTCTTACTTGTGAATGCAAATCAATGTGGACAGTCATCAGAAATGGAAAAGGGAAGGAAGGAAGAAAAGAGGGAGCAAGGGAAGGAAGGAAGAAAAGAGGGAGGGAGAGAGGGAAAAGGCAAAACAAAATCAGCACCAGGAGTCTGCCACGCCAGGCAAAGAAAGCTCTGACTTTGGACACCAACAGAACTGGGCTTCCTGCCTTCAGCATCCTCTGGTGTAAGGAGTAAGTACTCCCACTTGATAGAATGTGTTAAGGAATTAACGTGATGTGAAGTGTCTGGCCCAGTGCTTGCCCTTGATGCATAAAATATGCTTCCAAGGCAAGGAGAAGTGGCACTGGGCCGGGGGCACTCACGCTGGGCTGCAGCTTTACAGTGCACGTGGCATCTCGTGTCCATCAGCTCCTCACCTTGGTCTATAAGACCGGAGTGATCCGGGGCCGCCCTGCGGCTGCGGCCACAGCCTCTGCCCCTCTCCCTTTGCTGATGCTGCATCAGTGACTCCAAAGTCATGCCATCAGAGAGGTATTCCCTGATCACCTCAACAAAAATGGAATGCGCCAGCCTCCATCCCCAGCTGCCGTTTTATCTATTTTATCATCCCCCTACCTCTGCTCCACGACAGACAGACACTTCTGTTGCTGTTTAGTGCTGTGTCCTCAGCTTCAAGAAGAGTGGTTTTGGTATACAGTAGGTGCTCAATAAATGTGTGCTGAATGACTGGACTCAGTTCCCCAGGAAACACCGAGAGGCTAGGCAAGCTGCCATTTGCGCTCCCACTTTTTATATCAATAAACTGAGGCCTGCGGATGTGAAGAAACTTCTCCAAAGGCCTCTCACTGGTGACGACAGAAGTGGGACCGGTGAGCTGAGCTGTCAGACTCAAGCCCAAAGCCCCTTCTCTCCCACCAAGCTGTATTTCCCATTACTGCTTCCAATCACCTCCCAGTGCACCCCGGGGAACAGCGCTGTTTGGGGTTCTGTTGCTCAGGTGATGCTGCAGGAGGTGGGGGTGTTAGGAGTGACTTCTTCCGTGGGTTCTCCACCCAGACACGGCCTGGCCAGGGCCATCCTGTGCACAAGCCAGAGCACTGGCACTCGCCCTGGACCAGCAAGCAGAGCGCCCGTGTTGCAGACCAGCCACCAGTGGCCAAGCGGAGGAAGGGATGGTATCAAGTTGGGACCTCGTGGGAAGAGGGCAGGCAGGGCTCACTGCAGCCTCTCCAAGGCTCCAGAGCGCCAGGCAGGAGGAAGCCAACTATCCCTTCAGTGCAGTTTCCGCTCTGTAAAGAGGTGATGACTGAATTCATGGCTCCGAGGTTTCCACTTGCCTCCTGGGGATGGCCAAGTCCTGCTGGGGAAGGGCGGACTCACTGACTCCTCGCTTCCCTGGAGAGGAAAGGAACCTGGGCCTGGACTCGGGCTGCATTTGACTTCCTCTGTCGCTCACCTGCCCTCTCTGATGTCAGTTCTCTCATCTAGTAAACTGATTCTTGGGTCTAGAGGACCACTGGGGATTGTTTGGGGGAGATGGTGTCGAGAAAACATGAATCATCTCACGGGCCCAGGCTACAGGCCGGGCATTGGGCTGGGCGCCCTACACATCCGATCTCTTTAACTCTCACAGAAACCTGTGAAGCTGGCATTATTATGCACATGTTTCAACAGGAGGAATGGATGCGCAAGATCAACAACTCATAAAGATGGTGAGCAGCCACAATGGGATGAGAACCAACATCTCTCCAGGCTCTAAATCGGTGTGCCCTTCAAATGCAGAGCTCGGCTGTTGTCATTTCGTGTCCTCAAAGTCAGAGCCAGGCCCCTAGGAGATCACTGAAGTGAATCTTCTGTTTCCCAGGTGGAGAATTGCACACACAGAAAGGAAAGTGCCTTGCCTGAGGTCACACAGCAGGATAAAGGCAGAGTCAGGTGGTCCATGGAGGTGGGCATTAGACACTGGCTACATGGAGGTGGTACTGACATGGGCATCATCTTTATCATCCCACCCAGCTCTACAACCTGCAGGAATGTCACTTCAGTGTCAACAGGACCAGTCAACAGACTGTGAGGTCAGGGTGTGTGTGTGTGTGTGTGTGGGTGTGTGTGTGTGTGTGTGTGTGTGTGTGTGTGTTCAAAGTCAGAGCCAGGCCCCTAGGAGATCACTGAAGTGAATCTTCTGTTTCCCAGGTGGAGAATTGCACACACAGAAAGGAAAGTGCCTTGCCTGAGGTCACACAGCAGGATAAAGGCAGAGTCAGGTGGTCCATGGAGGTGGGCATTAGACACTGGCTACATCGAGGTGGTACTGACATGGGCATCATCTTTATCATCCCACTCAGCTCTACAACCTGCAGGAATGTCACTTCAGTGTCAACAGGACCAGTCAACAGACTGTGAGGTCAGGGGTGTGTGTGTGAACACACATGGGCAAGACCCCCACTCGGCAGCCCTCATCCGTGAAGGCATCACTGATAGCCTTGCCCACAGGCATAGCACTTTACACTTTACAGGGCATTTGCCTTTTCTTTCTTTCGATCCTTGCAGCAATACTTCTGAGCAAATAGTCTTATTTTCACTTTACAGAGGAGGAAAGCTGAGGATCAGAAAGGGAACTGGCTTGCCATAGCAATAAGTATGAATGCGGGGTTACTGTGAAGGACCTAGTATCTGGATGCACTTTCCCTAATTTCTGTCAAGTGACCTTTCCTCAGTGGAGAACAAAGAAGGGAGTGCTTCCACACTGGGAAGAAAAGAAGGCAGGCCTGTGGGACACAGAGGAAGTAGTTTGGAAGATGAGAGCAAGACGGAGCTGAGCAGATGGCCCAGGGGGCCGTTTTCCGGGGAGCTCAGCCCTGCAGCATCTTTTCCATTCTGCACCTCTGCCTCACTTCCGCCTTTTTAAACAAATCCCCCAACAAGCTGAATTGTCAAACGGTTCCCATTTGCATGTCACTGTGAATCTTGACTTCTTCTTCCTCTTCTGGTGACAGAATGCTGAGTTTTATTGGGGCTGCTCTCTCCCCCTCAATAGCAAACAGCAATACCTACATCATTGTTATTTAGCAATATTTGCATTGGTGGTAGGCACATGAGCCAGGTATGAGGAAAGTGTGCTAGAGTGTATCAGGAAAACGTGCTCCTGAGATTTCTTAGGCTGGAAGCCCAGGAAGAGAGCCCATTTCCTCTGCGGAACATGTCTGCACACACATTTCACAGACCTGGGGTCATCCTGCAATCAGTGCCAGGCTGCCATCTTGCTGCCAGCTTGGGGAAGGAACCAGCCCATAGCTGGGGGAGGAAACAAGAGTGTCTCAGAGAGCCTGGATGTGGCATCTGATAGGCCGCACTTGGACCCACTCTTCCTCTGGACTTCTGGGCACATAAGGTAATCCATTTCCTTATTGTTTAAGTTGACGTGAGTTGCAGTTACTGTTGGTAGCAGCCGAAGGCCACCTGACTCCTCCTGGTGGCCCTTTCGGGCAGCCTGCTTCAGGAACCAGTGTGGTCCTCAGGAACAGTGTTGCAACCCATTGAGTCAGGTCGTCAGAAGTCATTAGTCGCCAATCAGAAAGATAAAATATTTGAGAATGTCCTGATTTTTAGATAATCTAGACCAATGGGCCTCAAACTTTGTTATGCATCAGAATCTCCTGGTGGGAGAGCTCCTTATTGAAACAGAGACCGCTGGGTCTCACTCCCAGAGTTACTAAATCAGTAATCTGTGATGGGGCCAGAGAGTTTAAATTTCTAACAAGATCCCAGACACTGCTGTTGCCTCTGGTACAAACCATATTTTGAGAATGAGTGATATAGACAATTTACAATAATGTCCCTCATGCTTATTTGAATATAAATATAATTTCTTGATGGAAAGAAAAATGAAACAGAACTACAGCAAGAAGCCACACACACAGAAACTTTTGAGGAGGCTGTCTTACACTGACCACACTCTTCGTGTGTGTCACGTGGAAATGAGGGTTGAGATCCAGGCCTCCAGATGCCTGTGGCTTCAGACTCAGAGAGCCCCTGACTCAGGTGCAGGGACTGAGTGATGAGACAGTAAGGTGCTCATCTTCATCCCCAAGCTCAAAAGGTACTAAACACTGTCACTATCATCATCATTGCCACCATATAGCCTTTACTCATTCCTTTCCCATCCATTATCTCATTTAGTCTTTACAACAATACTGTGAAAATGATCATAGAGATTATAAAAAGGATGAGGATAAAGAGACAAGAGGAGGTGAGTAAGGAGGGAAAGGAAGAGGTTGACTCCCATTGTATAGATGTGGTAACTGAGGCTGAATGCCTTGCCCTGTCATACAGTAAGCTAAGACTCAAATCCAGGTCTGCTTGTCATTAAGTTCTATGTTCTCTCTACTAAACCATACTATATGTTTGGTGAGTTGGCATAGGTATTAAGTGTTGATAAGAAAAAGAAAATTCAGAGGGCTGTCTCACTTTCTCAAAGAAGGCTAACTTCTTGCTTGGGAAACAGAACAGACCTACTCTACTGGGAATCCAAGAAAATGAAATCTGTCACCACGACAGATTTCATTTTCTTGGACTCCAAAATCATGGCGAATGGAGACTGCAGCCATAAAATTAAAAGACGCTTGCTCCTTGGAAGCAAAGCTATGACAAACCTAAATAGCATATTACAAAGCAGAGACATCACTTTGCTGACAAAGGTCTGTATAGTCAAAGCTATGGTTTTCTCAGTAGTCAGGTACAGATAGGAGAGTTGGACCACAAAGAAGGCTGAGTGTTGAAGAATTGATGCTTTTGAATTGTTTTGCTAGAGAAGACTTGGACAGCAATGAGATCAAACCAGTCACTTAAAGGAAATCAACCCCGAATATTCATCACAAGGACTGATGCTGAAACTGAAGCTCTAATACTTGGCCACCTGATATGAAGAGTCGATTCATTGGAAAAGACCATGATGCTGGGAAAGGTTGAGGGTAAGAGGAGAAGGGGGTGACAGAGGATGAGACAGTTGGATGGCATCACCAACTCAATGGACATGGGTTTGAGCAAACTCCATTTAATACCACTGTAATCCAAGTCTATGCCCCAACCACTAATGCCAAAGAAGTTGAGGTTGAATGGTTCTATGATGACCTACAAGACCTTCTGGAACTAACACCCCCAAAAGATGCCCTTTTCATCATACAGGACTTGAATGCAAAATATGAAGTCAAGATATACCTAGAGTAACAGGCAAGTTTGGCCTTTAAGTACAAAATGAAGCAGGGCAAAGGCTAACTTTTGTCAAGAGAATTCAGTAGTGATAGCAAACACCCGCTTCCAACAACACAAGAGAAGAATCTACACATGGACATCACCAGATGTGCAACACCGAAATCAGACTGACCATATTCTTTGCAGCTGAAGATGGAGAAGCTCTATACAGTCAACAAAAACAAGACCAGGAACTTACTGTGGCTCAGATCATGAGCTCCTTAATGCAAAATTTAAATTTAAATTGAAGAAAGTAGTGAAAGCCACTAGGCCAGTCAGGTATGACCTAAATCAAACCCCATATGATTATCAGTGGAAGTGACAAATAGAGTGAAAGAATTAGATCGAATACAAAGAGTGCCTGAAGAACTGTGGGCAAAGGTTCGTGACACTGTACCGGAGGCAGTGAGCAAGAGCTTTTCCAAGAAATAGAAATTCAAAAAGGCAAAATGGTTGTCACCTTGCTTATTTAAATTACATGCAGACTACATCATGAATACTGCCGGGCCGGATAAAGTACAAGCTGGAATCAAGATTGCCAGGAGAAATATCAATGACCTCAGATATGCAGATGACACCACCTTTATAGCAGAAAACAAAGAGGAAATAAAGAGCCTCTTTATGAAAGCGAAAGAGCAGAGTGAAAAAGCTAGCTTAAAACTCAGCATTAAAAAAATGAAGATCATGGCATCCGGTCCCATTGCTTCATGGCAAATAGATGGGGAAACAATGGAAACAGTGAGAAACTTTATTTTCTTGGGCTCCCAAATCACTGAAGATGATAAACACCCATGAAATTAAAAGACACTTGATCCTTGGCAGAAAAACCTACATCTAGATAGAATATTAAAAAGAAGATACATTACTTTTGCAACAAATGTCTGTCTAGTCAAAGCTATGGCTTTTCCAGTAGTCATGTATGGATGTGAGAGCTGGACCATCAAGAAAGCTGAGAACTGAAGAATTGATGCTTTTTAGTTGTGGTGTTGGAGAAGACTCTTGAGTGTCCCTTGGACAGCAAGGAGATCAAACCAGTCAGTCCTAAAGGAGATCAGTCCTGAATATTCATTGGAAGGACTGATGCCAAAGCTGAAGCTCCAATATTTTGGTCACTTGATGCAAAGAACTGACTCATTGGAAATGACCCTAATGCTGGGAAAGATTGAGGGCAGGAGGAAAAGGGGATGACAGAGGATGAGATGGTTGGATGGCATCACTGACTCAGTGGACATGAGTTTGAGCAGTCTCTGGGAGTTGATGATGGACCAGGAAGTCTGGCATGCTGCAGTCCATGGAGTTGTAGAGTCAGACAAGACTGAGCGACTGAAGTGAACTGTACTGGAGCAAACTCCAGGAGACAGTGAAGGACAGGAAAGCCCGGTGTGCTGCAGCCCATGGGGTCACAAAGGGTCGGACATGACTTAGTGACTGGACAACAGTCTACTGGGATGGCATGGTATAGAAAGAAGAATGTGTTGACCTTGGGTGGGTTACTAAACTTCCATATTCTCAGCTTTACAAGGTCATAATGCCTTCCTCTTAGAACTCAGACTGGTATGAATATATTCTACAGAAAGACCCTTTAACGGTCCCGGGTCCAAAGTAGGCACTGAGTAACAGGAGGATCCTGTGATTTTGATACTGACAATTATTCAAGGAGGTTCTAAGAATGAACCCAGATGAGACAGGCAGCAGGAAGAGATTCAGATGGGCTGGCTGGCAGGGTCGGCTTGTGTATACAGACGCAAGTATTCCCTGCTTAACCAAGCCTTTGACGCCAGCTTTGAATATTATTTTCTAAAGTCATAATTTGCTAAACCATGAAGTTCACAGGCCTTACTTCACAAATTATTACTTTGCTGTGTCAAGAGCCTCCCATAACTAGAACCAGCCCTCAATGAAACAGGCAGAGAGTCAGAGCTGACTTCCATGAGGGAAACATTGTCTCAGGAGCCGCAGATGCATGGAATGTGTCTTTTGATCAAGGCTAATTGGATTTTTAGCAAGGATAGAAAGGCCAAAATGTTTTTTTGTTTGTTTGTCCTTTTTTACACAGAGCTGAGATACTTAGATTTGGACCAAGTGTGTCTTATTCTAAAACCCTGATCATTATGGATGCTGCCTCCCCACTTCATTGACAGACTCTTTCCAACATGAATTGGACACCCTGGTGCAAGGAGCAGAAAGGTGACTCTTGATGGAATGAATATTAAGGCTCCTATTTTTTAGAGGCTTCTGCAAATTTCTGTATTCTTCACCAGAGTAAGAACATGTCTTTAAAGTTGCATTCTATCGTCTCGTCCTATAGGTGCTGCGTGAAACATAAGTACGTTGACTGGAAGGCAAGCGAGTTGCTGAAACACAGGCCTTTACTATGTGAGCTGTAGATCTCAACCACCTTGGGTAAAAATGTTTCCATGGGAAAATGTAGTCAGAGTTCCCTTCTACACTGGTGCCAGAAACACCTTTCCCTCGCAGCCTTTCGCTGATTTCTGAGAGGCAGCGTGGTGTAATGGAAAGAGCTCTATATTTAGAGCAAGAACACACGAGTCCCAATACCAGCTTTCCTGACCCCTGAGTTGAATACCCTTGGAGTCACTCTCTGCATCTCAGTTTCTTTATCTGTCAGACAGGCACGAACACTATTTTCCCTGTGTTCTTCTGAGTTTAAAGGAAAATAACATTTACGGAACCACTTTGAAAACTTTAAAGCCCCTGCGTAAATATGAAGAGTTTTCAGTGACTCTGCAGTCTGTGCGGCTGGGAGAACCCCGCTATACACCTTCTACATGAAAGTGGCCTTTTGCTCCTCGGGCCTCTGCGGCCAAGGTCTCGGCCTCTCTGTGGAGATGAACCGGCTTTTGTCTCTAAGCTGCCTAGGTGTCTCTGCTCCAAGAGCTCCAATCTCCACGGGCATAAATGCCAAGATAGAGAGAATTAGAAGAGCCGACGACTGCGACCCACGTGGGCACGGTGGAGCAGATCTTGCTTCCGTGAGGGGCCCTGTGGACAGAGCAGACTATGGCGAGTAGAAGGTGACACCCAGGAGGAAGCTGAGCCCAGGGGCAAGCGACTTCCCGGCACAGGGGCTGGGGTCTCCTTACCTCTTCTACCCTTGTGCACCCTGTCAGCCTAACCACCAAGGACAGCTTCTGCCCTCCATGGCCGCTGTAACATGTTAATAAGCCAAGCAACAGATTAAAACCCACATCCAAAAGCGATCTGTCTCCTCTCTATCACTGGTCCTTGGCTTTGGGTGATAATGTTAGCCAGGGGCAGCAAGCGAGCAGGGGAGATTTAATTAAAGCCCCATATAGTCAACAGTTATGGCAGAAAAGAAGCACTGAGAATTCCCTGGGATGCCAAGGGAGGCTTCTTGCTCCTTTATCCTACAGGTGCCAGCCTCAAACAAAGCTCTGAGCATACTGATCCCCTGTTGAGAGGCCCTTAATTGATCGCCATGATCTCAGAAGATGGTGAGACTCTTTAGGGCCATCCTAAGCAGTGACCTCCCAACCACCACTCCAGATCCACTCTTCCCCAAACCACCCCTTCAGGATCCATCCCCAAATGGCTCCTGATTTCGTACCTCCGTGTTTTCGCCCGACTACTCCCTCAGCTCGGCAGGCCACCTCATCCCATCCCCTGGCTTGTTGCCAGCATCGGCCCTTTTATTGAAATCCTACTCTTTTCCAAGGCTTAACTCAAATGCAGTCTTCTCTAGCCTCTTGGTCCAAAACTCGCGCCACAGACCTAGCCATTCTTCCCTCTCTACCCCATAGCTGGCCTGTACCATTTGTTGCTGATATCATTCACACAAAGGCTAAGACATCAGGAGGCTCAGGTTTGCATACATGCTGCAGACTCTCCTACACGCATGTCTACCACATCGTGGAAACCTCTAACAGCTTCTCCTTCCTTATCTATAGTATGTGTGTGTCGCTCAGTCGTGTCTGACTCTTCGGGGCCCAAGGACTGTAGCCCACCAGGCTCCTCTGTCCATGGAATTTTCTGGGCAAAAATAATGGGGTGAGTTACCATTTACTACTCCAAGGGATCTTCCTGACCCAGGGATTGAACCTGTGTAACCCATGCCTCCTTCACTGGCAGGTGGATTCTTTACCACTGTACCACCTGGGAAACCCCTATTTGCAGTATGGGGATAATTATACAGACATACAGATATTATAATTACCTGTGGTATGGGAATAATTATATACTTTCTTTATGAGTTTGATGCGAGTAGTCATATTTGCTACTCAAACCAACTTTATAAAGCAAGATTAGAGTTATCCTGGGATAATATCTAATAGTTCCCTTCATAGAACCTATCACAGTGTGAACTGTCTACATATGTATATTGGCTTAATATTTCAAGGCTGCATTTGATAAGCCCTCCAATGATAGAGACAATTTCTTTTTGTCCACTGCATATCTGGCACCTCAGATGGTATGTGAAATGCAGCAGCCATGAGAAAAACATCTGTGAAGTGAATGAGTACCTAGATATTTTTATTTTATTTATAAACACAGAAAACCATGCCCCAATGATGTCCCATCTCATCGCCCAGTAAGGGGAGGGCACCGTCTTTCAGTCTTTATTCCAGCTGCCTCTCCTGCTTCCTCCGTGGAAAGCCTTGGGCTGTACTGCACCCGTCCATGCCGTCGTCTGCTTGCCTGCTAGACTGGGGTGTCCAGAACAGAACCGCATCTGATTCGTCTTTATGTTCTCGAGGAGCACCACGGATGCGGAAACACAGGGAGAGCACAGCTCTAATTGTGCAGTTCTGTTTGACTGTGGCTCAGAGGGTAAAGTGCCTGCCTGCAGTGCGGGAGACCTGGGTTCAATCCCTACATCGGGAAGATCCTCCGGAGAAGGAAATGGCAACCCACTCCAGTACTCTTGCCTGGAAAATTCTATGGACACAGGAGCCTGGTAGGCTGTAGTCCATGGGGTCTCGAAGAGTCAGACAGGACTGAGTGACTTCACTTTCTGTTTGACGTGTGGTTCATGCCTGCTTACTCATAGGTGGGTTATTTTCCCCCCTTTTTCTACTTGGCCTATTTGTTCACCAAAATATCTGCACATTGACCCAATGGCAGAACAAACAGAATCGAAATTTTGGTTCCACAATTTACACTGGTAACTTCACATTCATTTGGCAGCTCTATCATATCTCTGACAACTGCAGATTTTCTATCCCGCTAGGATCTGTGGACGTGCAAGAGATGAAGTGACCTGTGGAATGTGTATTTGCGGTGGGGTGACTGGGAGCTGCAAACACACAGGGAAACCTGGGAGGAACTGGACTGATGGAAGCTGACCGCCCTTGAGTTTCTAAAGCCAGAAAACCCAGCAGAGCACCTTGAAGAAAAATTTTAAGGACAGCATGGGCATCTGAAAGAGTGTCTAATGCCACGTGGGTGAAATCAGAGTACCTCACTGACACTCACATAATCAGAAGAGCTGGGTCAGCTGCCACACATGAGTAATAGGATCCCAGCACAGAATTTAAAAAAAAAAAAAAATTTAAGTTTTAAGTCATCGATACTGAGGGGTGGCGGTAATGACTGAAGACAGAGAAGACCTGAGCCAGGCCACCTGGGGTTGGGAGAAGTGTTGTTTGTGAACACAAGGCACCCTCATGTGTGATCCCCAGAGTTATCACAACACTCTAGGCAATCACTTTAGAGAGGGTGGCGCTGAGGTTCAGAGAGTCTTAACAACTTGCCCAAGGTCACACTGCCCCGAAGGGGCCAGGGCAGGACTGGAAACAAATCTGCATGATCCAAAGGTACTTGTGACCCCCTCCTCATTGATGCTTGGGATGCTATTGGCTGATCTGCCAGGATCGAGCTTGAACAGTGGTTCCAGTTATGAATTAGCCTTTAAGAAAAGAAAGGAGAGTGAGAGAGGTTGAGAGAAGAGGAGAAAGAGAACAAAAGACAGAAAGAAAGACTGAAAGAAAGATAAGAGTGAAATGCAAGAGGGAGGGATGGAAGGGAGGAAGGAAGGACGGGGGGTGGGGGGAGAGGAAGGAAAAAAAGGAAAGGGGAAGAAAGAAAGAGAGGGAAAAAAGATAGAGGGGGACAGGGAGGGAAGGAGCCGGGCAGACAGGAAAAGATTCTGCTTCTATGTGAGCCCTGCTGCCAAAGGATCTTCACGGCTAGGACCTGTCCGTATTTTCAGACTCTCTCCAAATGGTTCTCATACCCCAGGTCAGAGACCCACTGATCCGGAGGGGACTCTTGCCCTGGGTGGTGTCTGATGCATGACTTCTAATATCCTTGCAAGTTTCTGGGCTGTGTCCCAAGTCTCTCTGTTTGCTGGTGCTCAGCATGAGTTCTCCTCATACTGATCTAAGGAAATGTACTGAAGATATAGTCCATGCTTTATTAACTCTAAAATAAATTCCTTTTTTTTTTTTCATCTTTCAATGCGTCTGAAATTGAGCCGTGCCCGACAAGCGGCGATGACGTCAAACACCGTCCGCCAGCCGGGCAGCAGCTGGCCGCGCAAGCCCCGGTGTGAACTTGGCTGTGATTCCCGGTGGCGCAGCGGCCTGCGGGCAGCGGGCAGCGGGCAGCGGGCAGCGGGCAGCGGGCAGCGCTCAGCGTCCCAGGCCCCAGGCTACTTGAGAACTTCGGAGGGAACGTGAAGCCTGGGCTTCACTGACAACTGCTGGTAAGGTCGAGAGAGCGCCCGCAATAAAACTTACAGGAAAATCCCAGAGGGAAAAATGGAGTCTTCCTTGAATAAATAAGGCAGTAAAAAGGAGTGATGTACTGACGCACGTTAAAGCGTGGATGCACCTTAAAAACGTTATGCTAAGTGAAACAGACGAACCCCAGAATACCGTGTGCTGTAAGATTTCCATGAAAGCCTCAGAAGAGCCACCTCCACGGAGGCAGAAAGACTTGGCGCCTGTAGAAGACTAAGGAAATGAGAATATAGAGGGTGGCTGCTAATGGGTAATGGTTTCATTTGGGCAGAAGGGAGGTGTTGAAAATGTCCTAAAGTTGACTGTGGTGATAGTTACACAACACTGTGAATGTACTAAAGACTATTTAATTGTACACTTTGAATGGGTGAATTACATGGTATGTAAACTATATATGTAAGGAAAGTGAAGTCGCTCAGTCCTGTCGGACTCTTTTCGAGCCCATGGACTGTAGCCTATCAGGCTCCTCTGTCCATGGGATTTTCCAGGCAAGACTGCTGGAGTGGATTGCCATTTCCTTCTCTAGGGGATCTTCCCCACCCAGGAATCGAACCCCGGTCTCCCTCATTGCAGGCAGACGCTTTACCGTCTGAGCCACCATAGTTTACATATAGGTAAATTATATGTGTAAAAAAATACACTGGGAGAGGGAGAGAAACACAGCGTAACCGATCCTATGGTAGGTAAAGGAATACTCTGGGATTCAATGAGCTTAAGTCAAAAAGTGATTCAGAAAAGGCAGAACCTTAATGTGAAAAAGCTTCATGAATATCTGAACATTTTACTTTTATATCATGAGAGTGATGTATTATAAAAATATAATCAGAATAAATGAGCTCTTTCAGTAAGTCTAAAAATTCAATTCATAAGAAAGCATTGGGTTATAGTTCAGCTGGCAGCATTTTCTTTTCTTTCTTAATGGCACCTAAAATAAAGTGGCTCTTAAAATCAACGGCATCTCAAGGTGATGAAATATAGTATTTGAGTCTCAGCTACTTGAAGCTGGTTTTTCCAGGCAATGACTAGCTGTGAAATACTGGATATAACTCTTACGTTCTCCATTCCCATGTTTTTCTATCTCTATAGTAGACTTATTTCTAAGGATCCTCTTGGCTCTGAGGTTTTCTAGTTCTAATTTAAATTGTTATTCATCCCTGGTGGGAAAATTCTCCATTCATTAGGTCTTGCACCAGACCACAGGCTTGAAGAAGGAAGGGAGGAAACCATCACATCCACCTAAATTTATCTTCTGAAAGGAAGATGCTGGAAGAAAGAAGCAAAAATAATTTTTTGTACTTTTCCCTTGATTATCTGAAGTTTCAGTTCTTAATCCTCTCTGAAGTCCAGCTCCCCAGAGATCTGATGGCGAATGGAATAACATATTAAGAGGGGAAACTCTGGGCCTGTGGTGAAATGTGTTCACCACGGCAGCCAACTGCTTGGGCGGCAGGTTTGGCGCCTGGAAGAGTTCTTGGCGTGTGATTGTCCAGCCTGTAGGTGGCTTCCCGATGTTCTGTGTGCAGGGCGCCAACCAGGACATCTGAAGCAAGAACTCCAGACAGAGCTCACAGAGACGGGGCTTTCAATAAGAACAGAAACACAATGGAAGATGAGAGTGGCTTGTACACTCAGTCAGAGAAGCCAATTTTTTTTTTTAGTAGCTTTGAAATTCCTTTCAATTACCAGACTTTATATAAAATCTTTTTTTTTCTTTTTGTCTAAAATGCAAAGGCCTATGTTTATTTTAGCACTCTTCAAAATAAGTGAGAAACTGGAGATATCTATGTGTCCAAAACTGAAGAAATGCTCCATAAAATCTGGACCGTCCATATTATTAGACTGTGTGTGTGTTTGTGTGTGCGTGTGCACTGGCACTAAGCTGTGCCCAACTCTTGGAGACCCCACAGACTGTAGCCTGCCAGGCTCCTCTGTCCATGGGGATTTTCCAGGCAAGAATGCTGGGGTGGGTTGCCATGCCTTCCTCCAGGGGATCTTCCCAACCCAGGGATCGAACCTAGGTCTCCTGCATTGCAGGTGGATTCTTTACAATCTGAGCCACCAGGGAAGACCAGGAATACTAGAGTGGGTAGCGTATTCCTTCTCCAGGGGATCGTCCCAATCCAGGAATCAAACCA
The DNA here is from genome assembly GCA_006408675.1 of Madoqua kirkii. NCBI lineage: Eukaryota > Metazoa > Chordata > Mammalia > Artiodactyla > Bovidae > Madoqua > Madoqua kirkii. The sequence continues at coordinate 36,511 of SJYC01088153.1, forward strand.
GGGCCTGCTGCATGACAGCAGATTCTTAATCAGCTGAGTTACCAGGGAAGCCTTATGGTAATAATTAAATTATTTTCTTCTATTTCCTTTATAGGTAACATTATCATGAACATCCCTTCATGTAAATTTTTTATGAATTTTTTTTTACACATGTTGTCTTCTGATACATATCGATAATGTTCCTTTCAGTTCAGTTCAGTCGCTCAGTGATGTCCCACTCTTTGCGACCCCATGAATCGCAGCATGCCAGGCCTTCCTGTCCATCACCAACTCCCGGAGTTCACTCAAACTCATGTCCATCGAGTCAGTGATGCCATCCAGCCATCTCATTCTTGGTCATCCCCTTCTTCTCCTGCCCCTAATCCCTCCCAGCATCAGAGTTTTTTCCAATGCGTCAACTCTTTGCATGAGGTGGCCAAAGTACTGGAGTTTCAGCTTCAGCATCATTCCTTCCAAAGAAATCCCAGGGCTGATCTCCTTCAGAATGGACTGGTTGGCTCTCCTTGCAGTCCAAGGGACTCTCAAGAGTCTTCTCCAACACCACAGTTCAAAAGCATCAATTCTTCGGCGCTCAGCCTTCTTCATAGTCCAACTCTCACATCCATACATGACCACAGGAAAAACCATAGCCTTGACTAGACGAACCTTTGTTGGCAAAGTAATGTCTCTGCTTTTCAATATGCTATCTAGGTTGCTTTAAGAAAATTTTATTAACTCCATTACAATTAACAAAGTATTATAGGATTCAATGAACATTATTATGATTGTTAATGAAATAAAAAGGTGATGTAAACTTTTGGTGGTTTATAAGATCCTCTAACATCTAATAAGGGGGGTGGCTAATAAATTCTGTTGCTTCAAAGAATAAGTTGTTTTAAAATCAAACCAATTCAAGTTATCCTGTATATTACTTTCTGTCACAGATCACTGCAAGGGTGTCATTGCAAAAAAACATAAGTTCACTGTAAAATTTAAAATAACTGAGACAACTACGAATAAAGCCTAATTATAGATTCTGGGAAACAGAGACACCATTTTGGAGCTATTAAAGACCAACATCAGTTCCATTCATCAAAGTGTTGTTTTAAGAGCATTATTTTTGGAATAACCTTGATGTTGACCTTTTGAACCATCCAGTCCACACAAAAAGTCATACTGTAGGTGTGGACAGCAATATAGCTTGTTAAAACTATTTTAAATTGAATATTAGCTCTACTAACTATGGATCCTAAGGACCATCTGGCAAGTTTTGTTTTTTCTTTCCTCGATGAATAGAAAAAATGTGAGGAAAATAAAGGCATTCTTCTTACTCATGAGTTTCATAAAGGGAAACTGATCTTCTCTTGCTGATTATGACATAGTTTTGAAACAGACTGTCAGAAAGAAAAAAAGGTAACAAGTTGAAAGAACAAAGCTGTTACCATTTCCTTTAGGATCCTGATTTAAATTCCTTCAGATACACCTAGAAATGGAACTGGTGGAATTCACGGCGGTTCTACGTTTCATTTTTGCGGAGCCTCCAGACTGTTTTCCTTCGAGGCTGCACCATTTGACATTCCCACCAGCAGTGTTCAGGGCTCGGATTTCCCCACATCCTGGCCAACACGTAGTGTCTTTTGTTCTTTTGACAATAGCCATCCAGACAGGTGTGAGGTGACATTTCACTGTGGTCTGGATTCGCAACAGTCAAGATGTTGAAACAACCTAAATGTTTATCACCAGATAAATGGACAAAGAAAATGTGGAATATACATACAATGGGATGATATTCAGTCTTCAAAAAAGAAAGCAAGTCTGCAGTATGTGACAATATGGATGAACCCCGAGGACACTATGCTAAGGGAAATAAGCCCCTGACAGAAGGACAAATCACGCAAATCTCCAGTCCTCAGTTCAGTTCAGTAGCTCAGTTGTGTCTGACTCCCCAAGGACTGTAGCACGCCAGGTCTCCCTGTCCATCACCAACTCCCGGAGTTCACCCAAACTCATGTCCATTGAGTCGGTGATGCCATCTAACCATCTCATCCTCTGTCATCCCCTTCTCCTCCTGCCTTCAATCTTTCCCAGCATCAGGGTCTTTTCCAATGAGTCAGTTCTTCACATCAGGCGGCCAAAGTATTGGAGTTTGTTTTAGCATCAGTCCTTCCAATGAATATTCAGGTCTGATTTCTTTTAGGATTGACTGGCTGCATCTCCTTGCAGTCCAAGGGACTCTCAAGAATCTTTCCCAACACCACAGTTCAAAAGCATCAGTTATACGGCAATCAGCTTTCTTAATGGTCCAACTCTCACATCCACACATGACTACTGGAAAAACCATAGCTTTGACTAGACAGACCTTTGTCGGGAAAGTAGTGTCTCCGCTTTTTAATATGCTGTCAATCATATATAATGTCTAAAGCATTCGAAGTCACAGAACCAGAGGGTAGAGTGGTGGGTTTCAGGGCTGGCGGAGGGTGGGGAAGGGATATGAGGAGTTGCTGCTCAATGGGATTAAAGTTCTAATTTTGCAAGGTGAAAAAGTTCCAGAGATCTGCTGGGCCACGCTGTCCCTGTATGAACAATACTACGTTACACACTGAAAACCTGTAAACTTGCCAAGAGGGTAGAGATCCTGTTAAATATTCTTACCACAATAAAATAAAGTTCAAACAATTAAAAGATGTGTAAGGGCTTCTTCTGGTGATAAAGAATCCGTGTGCCAACACAAGAGACGAGGGTTTGATTCCTGGTCTGCGAGGATCCCACATGCCTCGGGGCAACTAAGCCTGTGCACCCCAACTACCGAGCCTGGGCCCCAGAGCCCAGGGGCCACAGCTACTGAGCCCGTGCGCCCTTAGAACCTGTTCTCTGCAACGAGAGAAGCCTCCGCAGCGAGAAGCCTGCACACCCCACCTGGAGAACAGCCTGCACAGCAAGCAAGACCTAGCACAGCCAAAAGTAGAGAAATAAAAATTATACGTTAAAGAAACCCTCAGTTTTATAAAAAGAAGCTTACAATGACTTAAAAACCAAACGCCTGGGAAGGCAGAGTAACATATATTGCTATGCCATAGCCACTATTGCTTAGCTGCATGAGCGATCCGCCTCAAATCATGTTCCCTTAAGACAATAGTTTTTATTTTCCGCATCCCCCCTCTCCAGTGGCCTCTCTTGAAAAATTATCCTCATCCACAGATGGTCAACATTATGATGGAATTTTGTTTTCCTCTTGTGTGAATTTGGAGCTGATAGAAGCTTCTCAGCTCCTTGCTGGGGCCTGCTGGCAAACCCGCTGGCCCTAGAACTACCTGTGACGTCAGGATGATGCTCTGGAGGTCCCTTTGGTACCTTCTGCCGAGCTATGGGGCCCCCGGATGAGCATTAATGAGAACTTGGAGTTCGAGCTTTGTCACTGACCATTGCAAAGTCAGTGTGGCATGGGCTGGATGACTGAGCCCTCCGCTGTCTTTCCTCCCCATTATAACGTGACAGAGTCTGGTTGTAAGAGAGAGAACAGGGGATGAGTTAGCAGTATCGTATTCCCGGAGGAAGTACTTGGGCAGGAGCCCTCATTTACAAAACCAAGGGGGCTGCACTGAGAACTCTCCAAGGACACTTTATGGCTGACATCCTAGTATTCAGTGATGAATCAACCATGGAACTTACACCGAGGCAGTCATACTAAGGAACATGCAGTGTCTGGGGAGAAGTGAGATATTTGCCATGAAAAATGGAATGTCCCCAGATAGGGGACAGGAAGCAGCCCAGAAGCCCTCTGTGTCTAGTCAAGTTACTTACCTGATGACAGCACCTCTGCCTCCCTCCAAACGTTCATCATCAAGTCATCATTAACAAAGGACACAGGTATCTTCGACATGACAGTGGCAGGTCTTTCCCTGAAATGGTCTACTCTTGTTTGTTGGTTTTTTTTCCTTCTTCTTCTTATGGGTGATTCATTATGTTTACACATCCCAGATAAAATGGAAGGATGGCTTGAACTCCTCTATTTACAAAGAGTCCATGTGTTTTTGACATTTCTATCACATTTCTGACAGACTGACATTTTTGTGCCCGGGCTGTTTGCTTGCGTAGTTTGCAGGAGTATCAGAAGCTTACAGTGGAGCACAGTCAGGGCTCACAGACCTTCTACTTTGGACACCAAAGGTCACACTTTGGATTAGGCACTGGAGGGCCAGGCCTCTAGACCACAGGAGCAAACACAAGAGCAATTTTCCAGGAGCAAAATCAGTGGGAAACGTGGCAAAGAAGATGAAGCCGAGAGACATTTTTGTGGCTGTGGTCTCCAGGACATAAAAAGTCATGAAGCATAAACAGGCCTCGGAGGGATTCCCCCATCTTTCTTCCCAGCTGCAGAAACATTCTCCGAAGCTTGTTTTGGAATCTGAGCCAGAAGACCCTTGGTGGGAATGCCAGTGGCCTGCTCTTGCTTCTGGCCCAACTACCTGCTCCCTGGATGCCTGAGCCCACACGGATGGGCCCTGGCCCCTCGGGTACCGTTCCTTCCAGCTTCCCAGAGATGTTCTTGGATTGCCCAAGCAACTCCTGGCCCAGAGCTGGGCCAAGCTCCCACATGTGCCAACTTGCAGTCAGGGATGCCAGACCTGGCATGGGGAGCCGCCTGCCTGGGGCCATGGGCTATCCTCAAGGAACCAGAGGGTTTGAGAGGGCCTGGGGTTTCAGCCCCTAGCTCTGGCCGGATGCCAGGGAGGTTCTGTGACTTTCAGACGTGTTTTAGTAGAGGCACCCTAAAGATTTATACAAAAAATATCTCTCCCACAGTTGGAGAATGAACTGTGGGTTCCAGTCTCCACATACACCCCGCCACTCTATACTGACAGTCTCATTTGGGATAGGCTAATGACTTCTCATTACCTTAAATCATGTTTCAAACGTTTCAAAACAGTACAGTCCACCTTTCCAGAACTTTACACGTACGTTCTATATGAAGACAGATGAGAGAGAAGCCAAGGGATGCAGCCAGTACCTCCCCACCCATTAGCTATTCCAGCGTACCGCCTGCTGTCCCCTGAGGTCTAGCCACAGATCCCTTAAGCTTGGAGAAACACATTTGAAAATGATGGTTGAAGGATTTATATATATATATATATTTTAAAAAGAACCTGAAAGCTTTCTTAAACTCTAATTTCGAAATCACGAATTTGTAGCAGGAAAAACACACTACAGAGACTCACGTATATGTCAGATGCATTCAACATGCATTGAACAGAGCGCAGGCCAGGCACTGGGGCAGGTGGTGGGGATGAAGATAGGCCTCACTGCTGAGCGGCCTTAGGAGGGCCACTGCGTCTCTGCGTTCCTATTGTCTTAGGTCATCGTGAAGAGAGAAATACATCACTAATGTGAGAGGTGATGGTCACTGTCAGCTGGGGTCTCTTCATCCCCATTAAAGAGAAAAGGAGCTGCAGACTTCAGGATCAGACTCAGCTCCTGGTGTCTCGGCTTCCACCTGAGGTTCAGCCCCGGCTATAGAACACAGGACAGGTCAGTGAGGAGACACGGATGAGAATGACTTGAGAACAGCAGATACAGTAGTGATGTCTGAGTCTTCCAACCCCAAAGTGAAGGGCTGAAGATACTGAATCTTAGATGATGCTGTGAAAGGATACCACGGGCAAGGTGCCCAGGCCCTAGCAGAGATGCTGCTGTCAAATCAAAGGCATCAGTTTGAAGACACCGAGCTTCCACTACAAAATAACACTCTCTGCTCCCTTCCAAATGTTTACTGGTAGTTTCATATTTGAACTTCCTCCTAAGGATTTGGATGTGTAGGAGAGGTGCTGTGCCCATTTCAGAGATGGAGAAACTGAGTCTCAGAGATGTGAGCTGACTTGCCCAAGGTCAGACAATTGGTAAGTAGCAGAGCCTGAGTGTCTCAATAAGTCAGGAATCTCAAGCCCCTCTTCTAGGTGAGTAACAGAGTAAGTTAGAGACAGACCTGGAACTGAACTTTGGCCTGAGAGAGTGAAGGAGGAGTAATGTTACAAAAGTACATATATGCAATGGAATACTACTCAGTCATAAAAAGGAACTATTTTAGATCAGTTGAACTGATGTGGATGAACCTAGAGTCTGCTATACAGAGAGAAGTCAGTCAAAAAGAGAAAAACAGGTATTGTACATTAACCCATATAGAGAGAGTCTAGAAAAATGGTACAGATGAACCTATTTGCAGGGCAGGAATGGAGATGCAGGCATAGAGACTGGACTTGTGGACACAGTGGGGAAGGAGAGGGTGGGGCAAATTGAGAGAGCAGCGCTGACATATATACTCTACCAGGTGTGAAACAGAGCGAGCGGGAAGCTACTGTGCAACACACGGAGCCCAGCCTGGCACTCTGTGATGACCTAGAGGGTGGGGTAGGAGAAGGTATGAGGGAGGGTCAAGGCAGTGGGGGTGGGGCAGGTAAATGTATGCTTATGGCTGATTTCACATTCTGGTAAGGCGGAAACAGACGTGACACTGTAAACCAATTACCCTCCAATTAAAAAGAAAAAGAAGGGAAGAAGGGCGTTGACATCTATTGAGCATATACCATGATATCCAAGCAAAGCACAGCTATTGCGTTATGGAGCTTTACTGTAGAATGGGGAAGACGGGCACATCAAGAGGTACAGAGTATCTAGTTTGATGAGTACTGATGCTGAAGCTCCAATACTTTGGCCACCTGATGCAAAGAACTGACTCATTGGAAAAGACCCTGATGCTGGCAAAAATTAAAGGCAGGAGGAGAAAGGGATGACAGGGGATGAGACAGCTGGAGGCATTACCAACTCGATGAACATGAGTTTGGGTAAACTCTGGGAATTGGTGATGGACAGGGAAGCCTGGCGTGCTACAGTCCATGGGGTCACAAAGAGTAGGACACGACTGAGCAAATGAGCTGAACTGATACCACAGATACCCAAAGAGCTTGCATGATAGCCGCCGGGGTGATGGACATGCTTTATTCCCAACTGTCTCATGAGAAGACTGGGCTCAGGGATGCTAAGAACCAGCCCCCAGACCACGCAGCCAGTGCGTGGAAGGAGCCGGAGTTGCACTCCAGTCACCCTGAGTCCAAAGCCCTTGCTCTTTTGGACCTCACCCAGCTGCCCTGAGCTTCGACGAAGTGCATGCTGGAGGGAGGCGGTAGGAATAATATTATTTCATTTATGTTTTATTTATGTGGTGCCATGATATTTATCTAGAAGCTTTCATCTGAGAGATGTGAAGTGTTTTATAAACAGGTTCTTATTATTGCCTCTCTCCCTTTGCACTCCTCCACCTGAGTCCTTGGGAACCACAGAGGCTGCCAGGAATGGCCAAGGTCACAAGTATGGACAGGTGGATGTGTGGCGGTGGTTCCCCACATGCAGACACAGCTGTGTTTGGCGATAACAGCGATCCTCTCTTACTGAGTAGATCTGTTGTTTGCTAACCTCATTCTCATCCACCTTTCATGTGATCCTCACGTCGGTCATGTGAAATAGGTAGAGCAAGCACCCATTTACAGAGGAGGCAACTGAGGCCCAGAGCTGGCCTCAATTCACTTGCTTAAAGGCACAGGCCCCGTGATAGAGCAGTGAGGATTCACACTCAGTTCTGCTGAACCACACGTCCGCAGGGTCATGGAGCAGCTCCGGGCCACGGACTCAGGAGTCAGGCAGGCCTGAGGCTGCTGCGCAGCTGTCTCACGCTGCAGGGCGTGGAACGGCGGCTTCCTCTCTCTGAATTCTGCTTCTTCATCTGTGAGGTGGGCAAACCAATCAGTCCTACCCAGCATGCTGTGAAGAGTCCCCGTGAGAATTATACTGAAAGTGGAAGGAGCATCTCAAAATGCCTGGCACGCAGGGAGTTCTCTCTAAACAGCGGCTACAGTGAGGAGCCCAGCCAGGGTCTCCATCCACTGTCAGTGCTGTCTGCAGGGAAGAGCTGGAGCGTGCGTTGCCCTTGAGAGGGTCTGCTTTGAGGCAGGTCAAGGTGTGGGGATCTTACCTGTAACCCACCCATGCGGAGGCATCGGCCTCTGTGTGGGGGGCGGGGGGGTGTTCGCAGGCAGCCAGTTGGCAGCTGGGGGAGGCATGTGCTCCCTTGCTCACCCCCACAGGCGGCCCTGCCCACCTGTCTGCCGTCCTCCCCATCTGGCAGCCTGGCTCTGCCCTGGAGAAGAGCAGCAGAGCCGTGTCCCCGGGTGCTCCCCTCCCAGCTCCCCCACCGGGGGACCCAAGCCAAAGAAAACCAACGCGCTGTGTTTGTTTTCGAAGCCAGAGCCAGCCGCGATTCCCGGAAGGCACGCCTGGCTTAATGGGGCTGTGTCTGGGCCTTGCCTGGAAGCCAGGCTCTGGCGGAGTCAGAGGCGAGTCTCCTGCCTGGCCCCACTGCAGGCGGTGGCATTTGCTTGAGGTGACTCAAAGTCCGGACCAGCGAGGGGGAGATGGCAAGACGCTTGGCTCTGATTCTCTCTGAGCTGACTCACCATGTGACCCTGGACGTCGTGTCCTTTACCCCACGCTGGCCTCAGTTTCTCCAAAGGGCAGCTTCTTCTCAGTTAACTGTCCCTGATGGGGAGCTTTTTTAAAAAGATGAGCCCCACCCTGTAAATATACATCAAATCCGCCTGCTCTGGGGTCTCTGTTGAGAGCTCAACAGGTGATTCCAGGAGGCAGCCAGGTGCAGACCCGTGGCCCTAGATGAGTTCTTAGAGCTCCGTCATTTCAGAATCTATGAAAGAGGCGAAGATGCAGAAGCAGAGGGTTCCAGGAGGAGGACTCTTGGAGGCTCTTTGTCTTTAAAACCCCATCTAATCAAACTGTCTCATTGGACCGATGAGCCAAGTGAGGCCTAGAAGAAAGGGATGAGTCCACAGCCTCCCACTGAGTCACCGGCAAGCCTGGTCTAAGCCTGGGTCTCCTGACTCACATTGCAAGTAACAAAACACAGAAAATAAAAGGTTTCGAAGAAGAGGAGAGGCGGGAGCTGGAGAAAAACGGAGAAAGAAAGCAGAGGAGGGAAAATTTTAAAGGGAAGAAGAGAAGGAAGTGAAAGGCCAGAGCGGGGCAAGAGAAGAGAAGGGGGATGAGCAGAGGAGAACAGGGGCACGAGCCACTGGCTGGCTCCCGCGAGGCAGGGCCGTCCTGAGCCGCGCTTGGCTGTACAGCACGTATCCAGCAAAACGCAACCCAGCCGAGAGCAAGAGCTCTGTCCCTGCTGGGGCCCCGGGCTGGAGCCTGCGTGGGGGCGGTCTGACTCACAGCTGCTGCCTCCTCACTCCCAGCCTCTTGCTCAACCCAGGCAGTGGCTGGGATGGATGCTCTTTTGCAAGGTGATCCCAGCAGAGAGGTCCCTGGAAACCTCTGGGAAAGGACTTGAGCTAGAGGTAGGGAGTGGATAGGGCAGGAGGCCCTGGGCTCCTACTCTGCGGAACAGTAGGCAGCTGACAGAGGCCTCCAGCACCCCAGCTGGTGCTCCCCTCCACTGCAGTCACCCTTCCTCACAGACACCCTCTCTAGCGTGGCACTCGACCTCTTGACTCGCCAGTCCCCACAGTGTGTTTTTACACTATCTGTAAAACCACTAACTTCCCCCACTCCTTTGCTTATGATATGTTTGCTTTCCAGCCAACTGATTCCATAAGTAGGATCTTGCAAATTCCTACTTATTACTTTTTAATGAAATGTCCCTTTTAAAAATTATGTCTATGAGGGTAGTCTTTTTTCTTTCTCTTTAAACTGAAGCATATTCGGTTTACAATACTGTGTTAGTTTTCAGTGTATAGCAGGGTGATTCAGTTACATATGGATTTTTTCAGATTATTTCCACTATAGGTTATTACAAGATACTGAACACTGCTCCCGGACGTCTCATGCAGTAACTCGCTACTGCTTGCCTATTTGATGTGTGGTAGCATGTATCTGTTAATCCCAGACTCCTAAGTCATTCCTTTGCCCTTTGATAACCGTAGGTTTGCTCTCTGTGTCTGAGTCAGTTTCTGCTTCGTGTGTAGATTCATTTGTATTATATTTCAGATTCCACATATAAGTGATATCATGTAATATTTGTCTTTCTCTGTCTGACTCACTTCATTTAGTATGGTATTTACTTGGTCCATCTCTGTTGCTGCAAATGACAGTATTTTCCGTTCTTTTTCACGTTCGAGTAATATTCCACTGTGTGTGACTGAATGTGTACACACCTGAAACCAATCATCTGTTGCTAGGCACTTGGGTTGTCTCTGGGTCTTGGCTGTTGTTGATAGCTCTGCTACGGAAACTGGGATGCTTGGCTCTTTTTTAATTAGAGCTTTCCTCTTTTCTGAATTTTCACCCGGGAGTGGGACTTCTAGATCATAAGGAAGCTCTGTGAAGTACACCTGTTTTAATTCCACTCTTAACAAGCAGTCCTCCCAGATGAATAATGAAAAGTGTTAGCTGCTCAGTCGTGTGCGACTCTTTGCAACACCCATGGACTGTAGCCCACCAGGCTCCTTTATCCATGGAATTTTCCAGGCAAGAATACTGGAGTGGGTTGCCATTCCCTTCTCCGGGAATCTTCCCCAGACCAGGGATCAAACCCAGGTCTCCTGCATTGCAAGCAGATTCTTTACCATCCAAACAGCCAGGGAAACTCTCCCATATACCCATGGTCAAAATCATTCCCTTCATCTCCTGTAAGCCTTGTTTCTCCTCCATAATACTTAATACTCTGGACTTTCTATCAGACCGCAGAACTGAAAGATCCGATTTACACCAGTGTAACATCTCTGGGCATAAGCTGTGAATTCAGACAGATCTAGGTTTCAATCTAGGCACCTATGTTGCTATACTTGTGCTTTGGGGCACAGCACTCTTGCCTATAAGACAAGGCTGTCTATTCTTACCTCCTTGGGTGGATGTGGGCATCACCATCAGAAGTCTGGGTGAGGAGGAGATTAGGGGAGGGTAGGGGGAGAAAGCAAAAGCGAAGCCTGGAAGGCTGCAGCTCTAAAGATAATGTTAGGTTCTTTCACAGATAAGAAAACTGAGGCTGGCGGATCTGAACACACTGTACACTCAGGACCTTATTCCCCCTCCTATAGTCCTGTGAGATAGGAATTCCCATCCCTAAAGACAGAGAAACACCCCTGCCCCACGTAGGGAGCTTGGGACAAGGCCAAGGCTGGACTGGAACTCAGGCCCTCCTGACCCCTAAGACGCCTTGCTTGCCCTTGTTCCAGCACTTCCACTGTCTGCCAGGAAGAGAAGCAGGCTTGGCTCCCGGAGTCAGGAGATGTCAGCCTCTGGGCGCACAGGGACCCAACCCCGGGCCTAAAGGAAGCGGACACACTCAGCCTACGCCGCCTTCATGAGAAGCCAGGATGTGGTGCGGGGAGAGGAGGAGGGGCATTCTACAGGCCTGCAGAACCCTTTGGGAGAACATTCATTTGGTTTCATCATCTCATGGAGAGTCTCCATCATGGTGACTCGCAAACATTAGAAGACACGGGATCACTTGGGGAGTGTGTAAAAAATAAAGATTCCCAGAAATTCTGATTCAGTAGCTTTGGGGTCAACACAGTAATTTGCATTATTAACATGTTCTCCCTGGTGATTCTCTTATAAATGGACCACACATTGCAAATAGTTTAGCCCTCTCTTGATGTAAATCCTCTCTCTCTCCCCTCCCAGCCTGGCCTACCCCCACATCAGAATTCATCTTTGACCCACTGAGTAGGTCAGTGTGAACACCCCTTCCTGCTGCCATTACCCACCATTTCCTCTCATTTGGTTTCATCTGGGCCCTAGACTGGATAGGACTGGGCCCTATCTGAGGAGGCAACAGAGCCCCTCCACCTTTATGAGGTCAGCCCCTACCCAGGAATGTCAGCTCCCTGAAGCCTCCCTTTCTGACTTTTTTGGGACTTAATTCTGTTTCTCCAGAATTGCTGCTTCTCCTGTATTCCCTTCCATTGGGAAACTGGCGGTAGCATCGATATAGTCACTAGTTTTGACTCCACTCTTAAGAGTCTATGTCCACTCTGTCCATTCAGTCTTCTTCTCCAGCAACACACACACACACACACCCCTCCATCACCACCACCACTACTACAAACTCCACAGCGCTATGGATTCTATGTCTCAGCATCCCTCCCACCCTCCCCACTACCATCATTCCAACCTAGTCCCCACTTCCCCCTGGACCACTGCACTGCAGTTCAATCAGACTGAAAAGTAGGGTTGGAGGGATAAGAAATCGAGCTGGGGAGCAAGGAAGCAGGACCTTGCCGTCTCAGATTCTTAGGAAATAGAGCTGTGGAGAATTAAGAGCAAAGAAAAGCAGAGGATCTCTAACCAACTTTGCAGTTCTATCCATAAAGATATAGCCGCAGACTTTGAAACAGCCTGCCACATGTGTAAATAACTATGTGCGCATACATGTATGTGCACGGGTGTTCATGTATTGAGACATATACATACATATACACACATGCACACACATGTACATATGCCCTTCCTTGATTGTAACAAATTTCGGAGAAACAGAAGTGTCCATGAAGAATTTCGTTCCTTGTTCCAGCAGTTTCCAGAGGCCAAAGTTGGCCCACTGGACTCTTGTAATGCCAAAGAGTAAGATTCTTCCCTCATAGGATATGTGAAGGTGTGGGTAAATTAGAACTACTGTTACTGCTAAGTCGCTTCAGTCGTGTCCGACTCTGTGCAACCCCAGAGGTGGCAGCCCACCAGGCTCCCCCGTCCCTGGGATTCTCCAGGCAAAAACACTGGAGTGGGTTGCCATTTCCTTCTCCAGTGCATGAAAGTGACAAGTGAAAGTGAAGTCGCTCAGTCGTGTTCAACTCTCAGTGACCCCGTGGACTGCAGCCTTCCAGGCTCCTCTGTCCATGGGATTTTCCAGGCAAGAGTACTGGAGTGGGGTGCCATTGCCTTCTCCAGGGTAAAATAGAAAAGCACATTCTAATTCAACTTCCTCCCCATGCCTGAATTAATCTATCATCCAAAATAGGCATATTGGGACTTCCTGATGGCCCAGTGGCTAAGACTTTGCTCCCCCACTGTAGGGGCCCTGGGTTCAATACCTGGTCAAGGAACTAGATCTCACATGCTGCAACTAAGACCCAAATAAATAAATAAACTAATACTTTTAAAGTAATGATAAAATAGGCATATCAGCAGGAAAATAACGTGTTTCACTTGTTTTCATTTATTTTCTTTGAGGGTACTGTTGTGTACGTACGCATGCATGTATGGGGGTAGGTGTTCGTTTCAGCTGACAGCGAGTTTATAAAATGGGTGCTTCAAGCTCTTATCTAAACAGGGACTCACTCATTCCTAATCAAATCTCAAGGGAAAACCCAACAGGTAAAGGTAAGGCGCTCTGCTGGTAGCACGAAGTGAATGGGTACAAACTCCTGTCTTCTCTAATTTCCCTCCCGTGGTGCCTCCTGGGGTGTCTCAAGACAAACCTAAGTTTCTGATAACACAGTTTGAGAAACTGTTGATTTTGTCCAAACTCCTTATCCCGAGAGCCAGAGAGGAGTCCGTGCAGTGGGCTACAGGAGAACTGGTATATGAACTTCTCACACCAGTATCCACCAGCTAAACAACTCTCTCGCATATGCTTGTGTGAAAACCCAACCCAAGGGTTAAAGGAGAGATGAAGAGCCAAAGGCTGGCACCCTGAAACTTGGCATCACCTGGGGCCAGGTTTGGACTCCAGTGTTCTTTCCTGAAGAATCCCATGGACAGAGGAGTCTGACAGGCTACAGTCCATAGGGGCACAAAGAGCCAGGCACAACTAAAGTGACTTAGCACGCATGCACTCTGGTCCAAGCCGCCATGGGCAGAAGGCAGGAATGACCTCTGTAGGACAGTCAAGAACTTTCGGTGGGATTTTACAGCTTCCTTTGGAGATCTACGAATGTATTTGTGTCATGAAGAGAATGGGACAGATTCTGGTGAGGAGTGGGTGGTAAGCTGAAAAGAAGCCCAGTGCAAAGGAGAGGGCCGGGTGAGACAGAGACGGCCTCCCCTGGCTGAAAGGCTCAAGAGGTGTCTAAGACCAAACAAATCCCCTCTTTGCTCTTTTTTTAAGTACCTTCCTTTTCACTTTTTTTTTTTTTTTAATGGTCTGCTGGTTAGAGGAAGATTATGTGAATCTTCAGATGTGTCTTATATGAGGCCAGAGTGTCTACCTTTGACTCTAAAATGAGTATGATCAAGAACCAGTCTCATTTCACTTCGTTTTTGTTCCCAAATTAAAAATAAATAAAATGATGCAACTTCAGATGTTTATAGCATTCACCTCCAAGGAACCCTAGATGAGGGGCTGAAGTCCAGAGAGCACCGAGCCAGGGTTCACTGCTTATTTTTCTTCACTTTGCTCTTCTGGATCTCAACTCTCCGCATTTGTTATATCACCCTCATGGCAAGCAGATGTTGACTGGGCAGCAACTCAGTGGAAGGGCACAGAGTCTGGCCCTGAGATGGAACAGAAAGTGCGTGTGGGAAAAACTGCCTGCTTTCAGAATGCTGACAAACGCGCAGCTCTGATGCGCAGTAGAAAGGGTGCTGGGTTTGGAACCAGAAAGACTTGAGCCCAAGCCAAATTTCTATCTGCCCAGGTGGGCATGACTTGGAAAAATGCTCCAGGTGAGTCTCTGCTCTATCATGAGGCTGTGATAACAGCTCTTACCCAGGTAGCCCTGGTGACTTGTGCAAGTCAAGCTTTGCTCACCTCTCTTAGAACATTGAGGCAAGTCAGACGTGGGGTCTCCCAGTCTGCTGACTTGACCTTGAACAAAACTTGAAGTTGAGGAAATTGCCATGGAAGAACAGGACAGCAGCCTTCAAAGAGTCTCCTACCAGCTATAAGTAAATATACCTGAGGATACAAGGTACTCAATGAGTACTGAATGATTAGACTACTAATCAATAGTCAAAGTTCAGCATGCTTGTGGATAATTTATTTTCTAGCTTATATAATTTAGCACAAATTACCTTATCACTATAGTAGTCACTTAATTTACTTAGTAAAGCAGAAAGAACATGAAAAAAAATCAGTATCTTTCTTAATGATTCCGTAGACACAGAGTGCTATGATGGAAAAAAAAATAGTAATAATATAACCTTTTTCTTGACAAAGTCCTTTCCCAAGAGATCCCACTCCTGAAGAGGGAATTGTTCCCTTCAAAGAGGCAATTTGGCATGTATTTGGGAAGCAAGGGAGAACACACTCCGGAACCCAGTCCCACCACTGGCGCAAATTTACTGTGTGACAGCAAGCCAGTCCTCTCTCTGGTAAAAAAAAAACCAAAAAACCAACAACATGCTATTGGGTTACAAGGTGTTTCCCAAAGTGTGGGACACATCAGAATTAAATCATTTAGTAATAATAAAATAACTTTCTTATCTTCTTTCAGCCCTTCCAGTTCAGCCACGGAGAATGGCTTGCTTTGGTGAGAATGGCTTGCTTTGGTGCCAAGATGCTTTTGACAATTCTGCAACAGCTGCCAACCTTCCTTTAAAAAACAAAACAAAACCAAAAGGGGGAGGGGTGCAGAACAACGCTGTAATCTAGAGCCTTCCAGAGGCAACACCACCTGTCCAGAATTATACAAAAATGGTTTTGTTTTCATTCTATCGATTTTTAGAGTTATCTTCTATTTATGGCAAGTAATCCTGCTTTTTCCACTTCCTGGTAGTGATCAAAATTTCCATTTAAAAATCATTGATTCAGCCAAAAATAAAACAATAAAAACGGGTCCATTTTAAGAAGAACGTATTAAGTTAATAATATCCCGGGTATGACAAAACTGGGAAGGTGATGTTCAGACGAGGGATAGGAGAAACTGGGCTGGCTGATTTTCCAGGGTGCTTTGAAAAGGAAGACCCAGATGATGTGAGCTCTTCGAATCCTGAACCTGCCAGCCACAACGTTCTTAAGGGGATCAAATGGACTTCGGTTTTCAGGGAAACCAAGTTTTGGTTTCCCAGACAGTTCATTTGTATAATGTGATTCCCAGATATTCCAGAACATCTATGTTCCTCAACCAGTTGTGTGGAAGTGAGAGAAGCAGGTGGGCAGAGGCCCTGGGATGAGCCAAGCACCCTTCCACTTTCGAAGCTCCACGAAACGGCCCACATCTGCCCGGAGGCCACCACAGCGAGAGGCTGAGGCCTGCAGCTTCTCTGAGCGCCCGGCCTGGGCCTCTCTGCACCCCGGCCAAGAAGGGAGGCCAGAGGCACGGGCCAGCCCGCTCGTGCGTGGCTGGGAACCCTGAGCCAAAAGCAAGCCAGCAATCCCAACACAGATCCCGGCTCCTGTACCCTCCCTCACGCAATCCCAGCCTAAAATACAGCCCAGCAGGAGGGTGAGACCAGGACGAGCCTGAACTGCAGAGAACGGGTTTGAGTGGGAAGGGGGTGGGCTCATCCCTCACCACTCAGAACACTTTGCACCCTCTTCCGCCCTGCCCTCCACCCACGCCCAGGCCATCAGGGTTCATCAAGACCCCTCACTGAAGCTGACCTCAGGGAAAGCTGCTATCAAACAGTGCTCTGAAAGCTCT
This sequence comes from Madoqua kirkii, assembly GCA_006408675.1. Lineage (NCBI taxonomy): Eukaryota > Metazoa > Chordata > Mammalia > Artiodactyla > Bovidae > Madoqua > Madoqua kirkii. The sequence continues at coordinate 53,076 of SJYC01088153.1, forward strand.
AGTGAGGTTGGTGGGGTGGGGGGCTGAGGGGGGAGGAAGTCCTCAGCTCTGTAGAGGGAAGGGGGGAACAATGGAGATGGATGTTTCCATGAATTTCATATTCCCTGAACAATACGTGGGGTCAGCTAAATTAAAAAAACTAAATCCCTACCCTGGAGCTGGCAGCTGAATGACAAGAGCTGTGTGCTGTGGAATGAGAGAGGCCTTGGGGTGGACGGAGGGGGGCTATTTAGGATAACTAGCGGCTCCAGTTAGGAGCTACTAGTTCTGGGAGTACGCTGATCCATCATGGGGACCAGTCACAAACTCACAGCACGGCAGCACCAGGCTGAGCACAAAGGATCTGCTACATTCATCCAGCTGATTGTCCGTTCAGCAATACTGTATTTAACACCTTCAAGGAGCATGGCTCAGAGCTAAGTACTGAGGGTGCGACAGAGAACGGCCGGGCACCATCCCTGCCCTCTGAGCACCCTACCTTCCTGCAGAGAAAGAGAAAATCTGAACAAATAATTGCAATAAATGTAAAGAGAGACCTTAGGTGAGTAAATGCTCAAAACCCAAGTCACTCTGTTCAGAAGTGTCTGAGACACTTGGAGAAGTGTATTCCTGGTTTTAAACTTCCTGCTTGATGACAAGCATGAAGGTCTAGATCCATGGGTTTTAAGTCCCAGGGTTCTTTAGAAAAGCAGAGGAGACTTCAGTCTAGATCCCTAAGATACCTGCTTTTAGTTTGTTTTGTACATTTGGCCCTTCTACTTTTTTTAAAAAATTTACTTTAATTGGAGGTGAATCACTTTACAAAACTGTGCTTGAATCAAGGGTTCTGCTGATACTAAAGGAAGAGGGAGGAGGAGGGAAAGGGGGCAGAGAAAAGGAATGGAGGGCCAGACAGAGAGAAGATGGGAAAGAGAGAGGAAGAGAGAGAGAGAAGGGGCCGGGGAGAATTGAGAAATCAAGAAGGAGGCTGATAAACTAGGTCACCAAGATTCCTTCCGGTTTGGCTTTCAAGGGCGGTGATTACACAGATGTTCCCAAATTTAAGCCAGCAGCTCTGAGTGATAAGAAAGTATCTATGGCATTCTATATCCATGACATTCACATGCTGAAGTGGTTTCCCAGCCACTTTACCCATTTGTTTTCCCGCAAGCACCTAGGAAGGCACGGGAGTACGCGTCCACACACGCGCGCAAGTGCAGGTTATTGGTAAAGCGCAAGCATCGCACAAACAGGAACGTAGGGGGAGAGGGCAAAGAGGCGCACGGCTGCGCGTGACCAGCGCCGTCCCACTCAGCGATGGAGTGGTGGGCGGCCCAGCGTCTCAGCTTCCGGGGCCACTGCTTTCTGGATGTGTGGTCTGGAGGAACTGAACTTCTTCAAGTCTCCGTCTCTGGTTCTGTGAAATGGGAAGAAGAATGTCTAACTCCGCAGCGTTCTTGGGTGGACTGAGTATGAGATGTGATGGCCACACCCTGCCTGGCGAGGACCACATGATAGGCGTTCACAGGTTATATTCTCCCCCCTTTTTGGTCCTTTCCTAAATGTCTAGGCATGGACAGCCACCATTTCTCTGATGTGCTTTCTGATTTTTCTTTCTTGCTTTCAATTCAGACAGTGACACTGTCACTTGCAAACTGTCCTTGAAGAAACCACAGGTTGGTAGAAAAGCAGAAGGGCTGCAATTTGGAGGAGCTCTGGCTGAGTCTCTTCACATCCCCACATAAATTACCTAAGTAATGTCTGGTCCTCCAGTGAAATAGTGGAAACTGTATATGAGCAAAGATGGGGAAGAAAAGATATGAATTATCTGCAATCACCGCACTGCAAAATCACCACTGTTGGCATCTTGGTGCGTATATCCCCTACTTTTTTTCTAAGTATATATAAACAAGTATAGTATTTTCTATAAGCCTCAGGGTGAAATAGGCACTGTGATAATACAGACAAACAAAAACACTATAACAAACCACACACACCTCTTATTTTGTTCTTTGGTTCCTTAGCAGCTCTGAATCTGTATTTGCTTCAAGTACTGTTCATGTTCCAAGAGGCTGTGACTGGATACGCACGGGTGGGTTTTTGTTTTTACAGAAGTCTCATCACAGAGCTATCGGCAGAGAAGTAAAATGAATGACCACGTCCAGCTGTTGCACTCCGCCCTGCCGCCGCTGAGCCCTGGGCTGTCCGTAGGAACACGCGACAAGCACTGAGATGAACACTACGTGCCTGGTCTGTGCTGGCTGACAGGGGACACCCTTCCCGCCCTTCATAAGACTGCTGGAACACAGAGGCAGCCGGGGCCGCGGCCGAGGCGCGGATCCCAGGGGTTCGAGCTTGTCTGAGCCCCAGTTCTCCTCGGATGGAACACAGAGATGAGAACCGTACCCACTTTACGACACTGATATGAAGGCTGAACAGATTGTGTAAGATCGCCTGGCGTGTGCCGGCTGCTTGATAAGTGTGCACTCCAGTTCATTTTCTCATTCATTCAGTAGGTACTTGCTAAGGATCTACTGTGAGCCCACTGTTCCTGTAGGCCAGTCAACAAAACAGAAAGGACAAAGGAAATGGTGACTTGCTGCTTTTCTGGAGCTTACACCCAGGGAACAGGGGAAGCACTTTCAACCCCACTCTCCCCGCCTTCTGTCCCGCCAGCCAGGGCCTCCTGGGGAAGACCTGAGTCTCTGAGGCTGGAGGAGGCCTCCCCTTCTGTGCACTTGGGTACCCAGTGTGGCTCAGGGATCTTGGGGATCTCCACACTAGGCCCTTTTTCCAGGGTACAGCCTCGGTCCTAACCTTACTCCAGCCCCCAGACAGAAGCAGAAGGCAAAGACCCTGGGAATGTAACCAGACCAGATGCATGGTTCGGGGAAGGGAAGGTCAACAGACACCGGCGGATCCATCTCTACCAGGCCCTGTGGGACCAGTGCTGAGAACCGAGGTGAAACAAATCCAGTTTTTCTGGCTTTTTCTCCCATGGTTTATTTAAGGCGAATTCTCCTCTGGGTTCATCGCGAGCTATCTACAGTCTTTTATCTTTCATTTGACTTAGTCTGCTTATGCCATCATTTGTAGAGCTGCAGAAAAGAAGTTTGAGGACATTCCTTATGGAGCTGCTGACTGAAAGTGGCATCCACACTGCATTACCTTTCTAAAACCACAACAACAACAACAAAGATCGTGTGGTAGCTCTAGCCCTCACTTTTTCAATCTCCATACTGGTCCCCAGAGAGGTCATATCACTTTACATTCCCACCAACCTTGCAAGAAGGCCCCCTCTCCTCCACATTCTGTCCAGCCTTTATTGTTTGTAGATTTTTTTACTGATGGCCATTCTGACCAGTGCGAGGTGATACCTCATCTGCAAGGCAGTGGAGAGCAGACGGCAGACACAGCGTGGGAGGGACGAACAGAGAGAGTAGCAGGGAAATGTGTACGTTATCATGCATGTAGCGGACGGCCTCTGTGACCGGGAGCTCAGCGCAGGCCTCTGCGACAGCCTGGAGGGGTGGGAGGGGCTTCAGGAGGCAGGGACCGGATGTATGCCATGGCTCATTCATGCTGAAGGACGGCGGAAGCTAGCATAATGTTGTAAAGCAAATATCTTCCAATTAAAAAAAAATTTTAATAAATAAATTCCAGCCCTTAAAAAAAGAAAAATCTGAATCCAGAAGCACACCTGGCACTAAGGATTTTGGATAAGGGATTGTGGGCCTGTGGGACTGCTGCTTCTGTTTCACAGGTAAGGAAGCTGAACTGCAGGAAACCTATGGGACTTGTCCAAGGTTGCACTCTAGGCACAGAATCCAGATTTGCACTCCGGAAGTCTGATTTAAAATGTGTATTCTCTACACTCATCATACAGGCCTCTACACTACTCTGACTTTGTTACTCCCCTAAGTCCTGGGTGTTCATTGGCAGGACAGATGTTGAAGCTGAGACTCCAATGCTTTGGCCACCTGATGTGAAGAGCTGACTCACTGGAAAAGACCCTGATGCTGGGAAAGACTGAGGGCAGGAGGAGAAGGGGATGACAGAGGATGAGATGGCTGGATGGCATCGTAGATTTAATGGACATGGGTTTGGGTGGACTCTGGGAGTTGGTGATGGACAGGGAGGCCTGGCGTGCTCTGGTTCATGGGGTTGCAAAGAGTCAGACATGACTGAGCAACTGAACTGAACTGAAGCTATTATTGCTTCCTGGCAATTTATCTCCCTTTATTTTTTCATTTAATCCTCATAGCCTTAAAACAGATAGCTACCATTACTGTCCGTATTTTGGTGGTAAAGAAGCAATTGTTTAAAGTGATATATTTAAGGTCATGCAGCTTAACAGGCAGTATGACTGGGATTTGAACCCAGGACTGTCTGGGTCTAATGCCTACTCTGAATTACTCTATTATATTTGCCACAGCCCAGCGGGGCCCCAAATGGTCTGCCATCACACATGACTTACAGGTGTAAAGATATTATTGATATATATGTAAGTTTAAGGTATACAATAGGATGGCCTGATGCACATAAATATACTGTGAGATGATCAGCATCACAAGGTTAGTTAAGAGTTCCATGCACTCTCATAATGGCGTCTTTTTAAAAAAACTGCATATTAATAACTCTTAAGAGCTACTCTTTTAATAACTCTTAAATGTATAACTCAGCACTGTTAATTACAGTTGCCAGGCTGTATGTTAGATTCCCAGAACTTACTCAATTTATAACCGAAAATACGTACCCTTTGATTAACATTCCCCAACCCTTCCCACTAGTAGCTGGCAACCATCATTCTACGATTTTCTTTGAGTTTTTAAATTCCACATGGCCAGTGAGAACATACAGTATTTCTCATTTTCTGTTAAACTTATTTCACTGAGGATAGGGACTAAAAGTCATCTGTGTTGTGTGAAAAGACAGAATTTCCTTCTTTTTATAAATGAACATATATATATGTGTGGGTGCACATACGTTTTGTACACATACATTATATATATATGTATATATAACATATGTCTTTTGTCTACATTTTCTTTATCCATTTATCTATCGCTAGAAACTTAGGTTGAAAGTGAAAGACGCTCTGTCACATCCGACTCTTTGTGACCCCCTGGACTATTCAGTCCGTGGAATTCCCCAGGCCAGAACACTGGAGTGGGTAGCCTTTCCCTTCTCCAGGGGATCTTCCCAACCCAGGGATCAAACTCAGGTCTCCTGCATTGCAGGTGGATTCTTTAACCAGCTGAGTCACCAGGGTTTCAGAGGCAACGGAATTCAAATATTCATATTTGGGCCTGGATAGAAGGTGGAGAAGGAAGATGGTGAGGATGCTTCTCAGAGAACGTGAAAGTTATCTCAAAGAATCAAGACTGGTGTTTGACAGGCAAAGGGGCAGAAAAGGGTAACCACGGGAACAGAAAGCAAAGTGTACACAGGCTAGGATGACTGAGCAGAGCAGACAGAAGAACCCTGATCGTTTGTGAAAATGAGGCTGAGAGAGTCTGCGGGGGGCGGGGAGTCTGCAGACATCATACACGCTGAAAACTGGTTCTAAAAAGAATATAGTTCCTGCTTCACACTCAAGCTCATCTCACAAGCACAGATTCTCCAAAACCCAGCCCCCACCCCTCTCATCTTTCACCCTCTCGCGCGGTGTGCAACAAGCTATTTGGTCACCTTTCTCTGAATGTCTGCCCAACCAGGCTGGAAAGCTCCTGCGATCAATAGCTATGATTTATTCATCTTCGTTTCCCCAATGTCTGGTATAAAGGCTCTGGTAGAAGTTCAAGAAATGTTTATTGATCCAAACTGAACTGAAGTGAAATAAAATAAGTGGAGGCAGAACCATTTGCATTTTTATCCTCTCTCTGCTATACCAGTTCTCAGATTTTACATCCTAAAGTGTCGCTGGATCTTTAGGTTCCAGACCAGAAGAAGCCGAACCAAGTTCCCGAGACAAAAGAGACCACCAATGAGAAAAACAGCACAACTTAAAGACAGACAGACAAAATGAGACAGAAAAAACAAGAATCTCCTTGTCAAAATCTGGAGGGGTTCATTGGCATCCCCCACAAGCCCCAGGGAGCAAAGATAAAGATCCCATCCCTATGGCTATCAAGCTGCATCCATCACATACACCGCTAATTTAATTTTCACAGCATGAACTGAGCTGCCAAACTTTTATTGCTGAGACTACTTGAGAAGGTAGCTACGGAGGGTTGAGACGGAAAAAGCCATGCCCTCCTCTTCCCCAGGCCTGGGTCATAGGTGTTCCCTTTTCGTCCCCTTGGCTTTCTCCCAATTCTCGTAATTGTGACTCCTTGTATTTCATTAGGGGTTCCCTACTGGCCAGGAAAATTTAAAAGTCTGAGGTCATTTCTGCATCCTGAGCAGCCTTTCTCTCAGCAGACAAGCAGGAAGCAGAAACCCAAACCAAGGTGGCTGCCTTTGGGCCATGAGGCTTCAGCGACAGACCTCAGCTGAGGTTAAAGCAAACAGTACTGCAGAAGCTGGGAGACTCCTAAGCAAGTTTCAGCCCAATGTCTCCCAAAGTGGGATCCTAAAGATTGCTTCTCTGGGAGGTGCAGTATAGTCAGATGCATTTAAGATATATTCCCTGATAATCCCTCTCCTTGAGATTCACAGTGACCTTCACCATATTCACAGCTCTGAGAAGTCACTGAATAAAGAAACCCACTTCGATTGGATTAACCCATTTCACTAACTAATCCCAAGACTCTTTTTAGGTTCTTCAACTCACTTATTAGACTGCCACAGTACTATAATGTTCTTCTGTGTAGAGTTTGGAGTTCAGGTCAAGGAAAGGTGAGCATGACCTTGACAATTTAAAGAATGCTTCTTGGAGAATGCAAGGCTTAGGCAGGACCTTGAAGGATGACCTTTGCTGGCAAAGTACTGTCTCTACTTTTTAATATGCTGTCAAGGTTGGTCATAGCTTTTCTTCTAAGGAGCAAGCGTCTTTTAATTTCACGGCTTTAGTCACCATCTGTAGTGATTTTGGAGCTCCCCAAATTAAAGTCTCTCCTTGTTTCCATTATTTCCCCATCTATTTGCCATGGAACGATGGCACCATGCTGAGGCTGAAACTCCAATACTTTGGCCACCTGATGCGAAGAACTGACTCATCTGAAAAGACCCTGATGCTGGGAAAGATCGAGGGCAGGAGGATAAGGGGACGACAGAGGATGAGATGGTGGGATGGCCATCACCAACTCAATGGACGTGAATTTGAGCAAACTCTGGGAGTTGGTGGTGGACAGGGAGGTCTGGCATGCTGCAGTCCATGGGGTCACAAAGAGTCAGACACAGCTGAGTGACTGAACTGACTGACTGATAGGACCGGATGCCATGATCTTTGTTTTCTGAATGTTGAGTTTTAAGCCAATTTTTTTTACTCTCCTCTTTTACTTTCATCAAGAGGCTTTTTAGGTCTTCTTCGCTTTCAGCCATCAGGGTGGTGTTATCTGCATATCTAAGGTTATTGATATTTCTCCTGGAAATTTTGATTCTAGCTTGTGTTTCATCCAGCCCAGCATCTCGCATGATGTACTCTGCATATAAGTTAAATAAACAAGGTGACAATATACAGCCTTGATGTACTCCTTTCTTGATTTGGAACCAGTCTGTTGCTCCATGTCCAGTTCTAACTGTTGTTTCTTAACCTGCGTACAGATTTCTCAGGAGGTCCGTCTAGTCAAAGCTATGGTTTTTCCAGTAGTCATGTATGGAGAGAGTTGGACTATAAAGAAAGCTGAGTGCTGAAAAATTGATGCTTTTGAACCATGGTGTTGGAGAAGACTCTTGAGAGTCCCCTGGACTGCAAGGAGATCCAACCAGTCCATCCTAAAGGAGACCAGTCCTGAATATTCATGGAAAGGACTGATGCTGAAGCTGAAACTCCAATATTTTGGCCACTGGATGCTAAAAACTGACTCATTTGAAAAGACCCTGATGCTGGGAAAGATTGAAGGTGGGAGGAGAAGGGGACAAGAGAGGATGAAGTGGTTGGATGGCACCACTGACTCGATGGACATGAGTTTGAGTAGGCTGCAGGAGTTGGGGATGGACAGGGAAGCCTGGCATGCTGCAGTCCATGGGGTGGCAAAGAATCAGACATGACTGAGTGACTGAACTGAGCTGAAGGATGAAGAAGAAGGAGGCACTTATCAGACAGAAGAGACGGGGCAAGTCAGAAGGACCTGCCTCACAGAACTTGCATTCTGCTGTGTGAGAAAAGCTATAACCAGACCATCAGCAAGCAGTTCCTCTGACCAGATGCTCAAGGAAAAGGGGATGAGGCCTACGGGTTAATTAAGAATTCTCCCACAGAGTGGCAAGGAAAAGGAATTGGAAATAGAACACGGTTCCCTTTCCACCCCTCAAATACAGCAGGTAAGATTCCACCTCAGGGCCTTTGCACAGGATTTGGGCCCTGCCAGGGACATTCTTCCTCCAGGCCCCTCACCTCCTTCAGGCCTTGCTCAAAGACTGCCCTCTTCTGACCACCTTATTTAAAGCTCTGTAGACCTCCACTTCTCATAACTTTTCTGCTCATTTTTCCTTTGGTTCCCCTTATCACCTTCTAATAAACAATCTATTTTGCTTTTTAGAAAAATAAAAATTGTTTCCCTCTGCTTCTAGAGTCATCCTATGTGAGTGGTGCCCCTAGAGTTACAAAACATGATGGTAATCCCACCCCCTGAGTTTTGTCTGTTTCGTTCACTCATGCATCCCCAGCACCTGGTGCCTGGTACCCAGTGAGCACTCCACAGGCATTTGTTGAATAAATAAATTAATAAGTGAATGAAAACTGTGGGAAATTTGAAGGACAAAGAAAAGATGGAGATAATAAGCATTTATTTAGCATAAACTCTTTGCAACTCAGACAGATCATAGAAATAAGATCAGTGTTATGGTGAGTCAACTGAAGCTCAGACAGGTAAGGACTTACCCAGTGCCATACAGCAAATGAGTAGAGAAGTGCAGACGCAAATCTAGATCTGATTCAAAGAGCTAAAATGACTTAGGCTTGGTTAACTTTTAATGATCTCAAGAGGCTCCTTTGGGTCTTGCTCTTCACCTTAATGCACTTTTCCCCTGAACTAAATGTGCAGCCTTCTGAAGTGTCCCAGGCTGCGTGGAACTGGTTGGCTCCTAGTCATGGGACTGATGAATAATAGCATGGAAGGCCTTGGTGCTGGGGATGACTCAGCAGACCAGGGCTGGGGAAAGGAGCCCACCTCTCCCCACCCCAAACACCTCATTCATTCTCTGATGCCAGGCGCCTGACTACCCCACTGCGGGGCCGGTTAATAGCTCACCCTATAAACAAGTGCATAACAAAGTCTACTGCAAGGCCATCATCGCTCGGTCAAGTTTGGCTGATCTCCGTGCTGGCCACATGATTATTTCCCACTGGCCACGGTCCCCTGCCTGGGGTCACTCAGAAATTCCTCACTCCTTAGCTGGAAACCTACCGACTCACAGTGCTTGTAAGGTGATTCAGGAGCTCCTGCCTCCCCTCAATCTCCCCCACCTTCCTTCATTAATCCATCCACCCAGTTTTTCATACAGCTATATATTCATCTATTAAGTCATCTCTGAACTCATCTGTTCCTTCATTCATTTACTCATGAATTGCTATTGCATTAATCTATAAGCTATGCCATTCATGTATTCATTCATAAAGGCATATATCAATCTATTCTTTCTCTCAGTTTAACCAGGTATTACAAAGAATATTATGAGAATGATCTGATCTGGTAGAAAGAACATAACCTCCTCAAATATAATTTTCCAACTAAAAGTAGAGCAGTGGTCGGGGAGGAGCAGGGTGCAGAGGCAAAACCTCTAAGTCAGTCAGAATTAAAGACCTCCTCCAACTCTATGATTCCTTGAGTTTACAAAGGGTAAGATGCAACTTTTGCCTTACAAAACTTCATAGACTAGGAAAAGGCCTTTACTGTGATTCATATATTTTACATCCCAACCTAGCACATACATGCATCGATATGAGTTCAAAACAAAGCTTTATGAAATAATATTTACCCTTGCTATATGCAATATAATCTATTATATATTCATTTTAACTGTTGGACAAAATAGAGTAAGTTGATTTCATAATCCACAACAGTTATGACCTGAAGTTCAGGAACTACAGTTTAGAAAGTCAAGAGACAGACTTAGTTACAAAGATGTATATAATTCAAGCTAGCTACTTGGTCACCATCATAGACCCTCTCATAATCCTCCGGACCCAACAGCCATCTACTCGAGTAGGTGCTATCACTTAAATGCCTCTTAATTGACTGTCCTTGTCCATATCCGTGTTCCTGCTATCTCCCTCTCACGTGGACCTCGCTTCCTGTCTCCTGTCTTACCCCTTCAGTCCGTCCTCAAACTACAGTCAGTGATTATGCTTGAAAATGCATTTGATGGAAAGTCTGTAGTGCTCCTCCCTTATCCACGGTCTACAAAAGTGAATAAATATATCCAATCCCTTGCTTTGTCTGGCCTTGATTCCTTCTCCAGGGTCATTTCTAACTTCACTGTTGTATCTGTGCTGAACCCATGCTGATTTGTTTGCAAATCTTTGAATCTTACATGCTCTTCCATTTCTCTGAGCCTTTGCCTTTGAAGATTTTTTTTCTGTCCAGAATCCCCATTCTACCCAAGACTGGTCCCCGTTCAAGGATCAGCATGTATTTTTCTATGCAGCCTTTACTGACAAGCCTCCCTGCCATGCCCCTTACTTTTCACGCTGTCCTGGGTGTGTCCGTTTACTTGTCAATCCCACATGGATGGGTCCCCTAAGTTCAAGGACCATGTTTCGAACCTCTCTGTCCTCTAGACTTGACACAGTGCTTGGCACAGATTTACTTGCTTAGAAACTATCTTTACAGCTGTATAATGTGATCTGGATAAGACACATCCAGTGGGGTTTGATGTGTTTATATCAGTGAGGTCAGGAGAATGCGTCTAGGAAGTTCAACAATCAGAAGCTCAGTTAACACAGAACCCTAGTCTGAGTGTTCCGAATTCCATCACTACATTAGCATTGAGGCTGCACTTCTTAAAGCCTGCTCCCAACCAGTGACCAGGCACAGCAGGTATACTGAGACACAGGACTCCTCTTTGGACAGTAAACCGCCTTGAAAACTCCCAAAAGGCCTCAACGAACATTCCTTAACTTCTCTCTCCTTCTCTCATTTGCACCACAATCCGAAGACACTCTCAGTCTTCATAGCAACTTCTCGTCTCCCATACACGTGTTTCTCCTAAGAAAGACCTTGAACATTTCATCCCATCTCAGCATCTGCTTCTCAGATGCTTCAGAGGACATGCAGTAACAAACTAGCCTCGATGTATATGTGAGGGAACTGAAGGTCAAAGAGGTCACATGACTTGTGAGCCATTCATAGACTGGGGTCCAGCGGTATGCTGGTAAATGTTTAACAACTGGCTCTCCGGGAAGGGAAAAAAGAAGTGAGAGAGGTGCTGACCTGTAGCGTCAGCTGATTTGCACGGTGTGAATGCTTCGGCCACGGCCAGTTTAGACAGTTTTCCACCACTCCCAACGTGACGTCATGTGGAGCTGGGAAGAGCTGTGCGTGCCTGTCCTCAGGACTCAGGTGTACACTGGCTCCAGCGTACCTCTGGGAGGCTGCGAGCCCTGGGTTCTGTCTCTCCACTGGGCATTTTGGACAGACGTCCCCAGTTCAGCTTCACTCCCGAGTGCTCTTCTCGGGAGAGCCCTGCAGCCACCCTGCCCCTGAAGTCTCTGTCAGGTCACCGGGCTGGAAACCTTGGGGACCTTCGGCTTCTCCGTGAGTCCAGGAGGTGGATCGGTGCTTTCACATTCCTTGAAAGGGAGGCTTTGCTATGGGAGTGGTCACTTGCTGTTTTCTTAGAGAGGGTCTGTGATACCAAGATGGCCTTGGGTAAGCTACCTGATGTGACATGGAAGAAGGACGGAAGGAGAGAAGGCAGAAGACAAGGACACCAATAAGAGGTGGCTTAAATAAGAGACGTAGAGCCTGGGCTTATGCGGACTGCTTCTCAGAAGACCTCAAGATGGGGAAAGAGGGATAAATGGAGAGAAGGAGGGAGGGGATTAAGACCATACTCCCTAGTTCCTGAGCCTTTACTGTTAACACCTGGCAAGTCTCCATGAAGCCTCTCGGATTTCACACCCACTCTCCAATATCAAGGTGAGGATTACTGTCGCCATGTCACAGATGTAGAGACTGAGCCTCAGAGAGATGGGGCCTCTAATGACAACGTGAAAGAGGTGGCAGAGACAGCAGCTAACAGTCTCTGAACCCTGACTGCACATAGCACGTCCCAGCAGCCCTAAGAGGTGCTGCTGCCGTTCCTTCCTAAAGATGCTACTAAACTCCTAGCAAAAGGGAGGCTGAAACTATAACGCGCGCTGTCTCGCTGTTGCTTTCATCGCTCAGTTACTGGGTCGTGTCCGACTCTGCGACCCACGGACTGCAGACTGCCAGGCTTCCCTGTCCTTCTTCACCTCTCGGAGTTTGCTCAAGTCATAATCGCCCGAGTCGACGATGCCATCCAACCATCTCATCCTCTGCCGCCCTCTCCTCCTTTTGCCTTCAATCTTTCCCAGCATCAGGGTCTTTCCCAGTGAGATGACTCTTCATCTCAGGTGGCCAAAGTATTGGAGCTTCAGCATCAGTCCCTCCAATTAATAGTCAGGGTTGATTTCCTTTAGGATTGACTGGTTGGATCTCCTTGCAGTCTAAGGGACTCTCAAGAGTCTTCAACACCACAGTTCAAAAGCATCAATTCTTTGGCACTCAGCCTTCTTTATGGTCCAATTCTCACATCCATCCATGACTACTGGAAAAATGTTGTATCTTGCTCTAGAGGCCATTAATAACTCAGATTAAGTCCCCATAGGTGGGATATACTCTTTTCACTTCTCATTCTCAAATGGGGACAGAGATTACAAAATGCACAGTGTTAAAAGGAATGGCCCAGAGATCCATTTTGCAGATGGCAAATCTGGGGAGCCCTCCCCATGGAGACAAAGATGCTTGGAATTTTAACCCTGGATTGTATCAGTGGATCAACCCATAGTTAACTCAGGAGTTTTTGTGGACGCTTTGCCCTAAGTCATTAGTCTACCAAGAATAACTAGGGAGAAAATGAAATATATTTAAGGACAAAAGCAGCCATTGACCTCTTCATCCTGGGAATCTGAGTCTGTAGCCAAATTTCAGACACAGCTGATAATTCTAGCGTAAATCCCCTTGCTGAGTAAGAGACGGATCCCACCAGAATAAATAACCACATGTGAACACAGTGGCCTCCTGGCTTCCTCGGCTAACCCTCCATTCTCGACACACAGGCCTTGGTGAGGAAACTCGAGGGTGTTCCGTCACCAGTCTGAAGCTGCCCCTCTCTGACCCCAGGCCCAGCTGCCACATAGCACTTGCATGTGGACAGCACCAGGCTTTAAGAAGACAGCTGATGGCACCTAAAATGGGGCTTGACCCAACTCAGCCAGGCGACAGTCAAGGCTCTCCTTTCCAAAGGAGCCACCTGGAAGGCAGTCAGCAACTGTGTGATGTGCTAAAGGGCCCAGGGGAGGGACCTCAGCACTTTCTAGTTATTCCAAAGTGATCTTTTCTAGACAAGATGAGCTCTTTTATAACCTTGACACCATGAAAAGTGATAGGGCCATGCTTGGCTCAGGGAGCAGTAGGAAGTTGAGCAGACGAGAGATTAGGGGCTCTGGGTTTTGATAATCAGCTCTGTGACCTTGAATAACATACTCTTCTCTGATCTGAGTGTTCTTCTCCCTAAATCAGGAGAGTGGGGAGGAGTGCCTCTGCGCATGCATCCAGGTTGATCAGGAAAGCCAGAGGCCAGGACAGTTAGGAGAGATTGCTCAGAGGCAGACACCCCTGATTTGCACCTCCGTGTTGTCACTGGGTAGCTGTGAAGCCCATGGCAAGCCACCATGTATCTCTGAGCTTTGATCTGCTCGTGTGTGAAAGTGACAAGCACGGTGCCTGCCTTACGGGAGTGCTGTGAACACGTGACGGCATGACACACGCAAAACGCTAGCGCAGTTCCTGGCACAACGGGAAGCATTTAGTAAACGGCAGCTGACACACTCATTAACGAAAGCCTGTGTGCTTACTCGCTTCAGTCGTGTCCAACTCTTTGCAACCCCCTGGACTGTAGCCCACCAGACTCCTCTATCCATGGGGATTCTCCAGGCAAGAATACTGGAGTGGGTTGCCAGGCCCTCCTCCAGGGGACCTTCCCAACCCAGGGATCGAACCTGTGTCTCCCACATTGCAGGTGGAATCTTGACTGTCTGAGCCACCAGGGAAGCCCATTGAAAGCTTCGCTTCAGTCGTGTCCAACTCTTTGCAACCCCCTGGACTGTAGCCCACCAGACTCCTCTATCCATGGGGATTCTCCAGGCAAGAATACTGGAGTGGGTTGCCAGGCCCTCCTCCAGGGGACCTTCCCAACCCAGGGATCGAACCTGTGTCTCCCACATTGCAGGTGGAATCTTGACTGTCTGAGCCACCAGGGAAGCCCATTGAAAGCATAGCAGTAATAAGTTGAGGTATGTTATTGGATCTCAGCTGTCCGTCATTAGATGATCCCAAATGTTCCTTCCACCCCTGCTGTTATCCAATAACCCACAACAGGCACTTAGAAAACAGAAAGATGAGCTCCAGACCATGTGCTGGAAAACAGGATTCAGCTCTCCTCAGCTTTAGTCCAACACTGGGCTCCCTGGTTCTCTTGCTATTTCTTCTTTCTTGATCTATAGTCATTGCTACTGTTCAATTGCTAAGTTGTGTCCAAGTCTGCGATCCCATGGACTGAAGCAAGTCATGCTTCCCTGTCCTTTACTGTCTCCCAGAGTTTGCTCAGAGTCATGTCCATTGAACTGGTGAGGCCATCCAACCATCTCATCCTCTATCATCCCCTTCTCCTCCTGCCTTCAATCTTTCCCAGCATGAGGGTCTTTTCCAATGAGTTGGTTCTTTGCATCAGGAGGCCAAAAATACTGGAGCGTCAGCTTCAGCATCATGCCTTCCAGTGAATATTGAGGGTTAATTTCTTTTAGGATTGACTGGTTTGATCTCCTTGCTGTCCAAAGGACTCTCAAGAGTCATTTCCAACACCAACAATTTGAAAGCATCCATTTTTTAACACTCAGCCTTCTTTATGGTCCAACTCTCACATCCATACATGACTATTGGAAAAGCCATAGCTTTGACATAGGGACTTTTGTTGGCAAAGTGATGCCTTTGCTTTTTAATATGCTGTCTAGGTCTTTCATAGCTTTTCTTCCAAGGAGGAAGTGTCTGAAATTCATGGCTGCAGTCAACATCCACAGTGATTTGGGAGCCCAAGAAAATAAAATCTGTCACTGCTTCCATTTTTCCCTCTCCTGTTTGCCATGAAGTGATGGGACCCGATGCCATGATCTTAGTTTTTTAATGTTGAGTTTCAAGCCAGCTTTCTCTCTCCTGTTTCATCCTCATTAGGAGGCTCTACAGACCACTTGAGAAATCTGGGAAGCTAGAGATCCATCCCTAACACCCACTTCAAACAGCAGGCAGAATCATGACGGAGCCAAGGCCTGAAGCACACAAGGATGGTGGGTCTCATCAGGAACATGGGAACCACATATTAGCACCAAGCCAGGGACTGGTGCCAGGCCCAGAAGCTGGAGGACACAGGCCCTTGCAGAATGACCAGCAACTTCATCACCCAAGACTCCCTCTTGCTGTTGGGAGAATCTCAAGTATGCCCTCAGGCCAGCTCACTCAGAGTTTCTTTGCTGAGACTGTCTCTCTCCCCTTTCTGCTGACTCTCACTGAAGATCTGAAAGCCAGGGGAAATAATTACCACCATGGATGAAGTGGAGGTGGTGCTTGAAGTCAAGCTGACGGGTTTGAATCCAGACCTCTCACCGTGCAGCTTTGAGCAGGCGGCTTTACATCTGCAGCCTTGGTTTCTCCATCTATAACATGGAGCTGCTAAGCCCTGTTTTCCAGAGTTTGTTTTATGAACTGTAACCAAGATAATGGATACACAGAGCCCAGCACAGTATGTGTGGTAGACTTTCAATTAATGTTCACCCCTTTGCCCTCTTTTTCCCCAGTCAATATAAAAGGAACTAAATTCTATACATTCTTCTATACGTTCACTTAACCCTTTGTCCACTTACCGTTCTGGGTCTCTATCCTGCCGTTGTTCGGTCAGTCACCTACGACCCTTCGTGACCCCGTGGACAGCAGCACGCCAGGCTTCCCTGTCCTTCACTGTCTCCCCCAAGTCTGCTCAGACTCGTGTCCATTGAGTCGAAGATGCTGCCTATCCCCATTTAGGCTGAACATTTTGGAAGATAGGTTTCGCATCTCCTGTTTCTATATGCTGGGGCCCTGCCCTGGCCAAGACGAGGACGGCTGCTCGAGAGGGTCTGCTGCTCTGAAGCTGCTTCACTGGAAACCCCGCGCTTCCAAGAAAAGGCTTATACTTTCCTATGTGATAAGCAAGCTTTTAGGAGCCCTTTACCATCCTGATCTGCCCTGTCCACTCTGGAGGGACAGCCCCTAATAGGATCACTCAAGTTTTCCGTTTTTATTTTGAAAAAAGTGCACTTTCAGAGGGGAGAACGAAATCTACCCTAAGAGTCTGGTAATCGTTTCTTGGTGATCCTAGGGCTGGGGGCCAGTCACACTGTGGACTGCACACAGCTCACAGATCAGGATTAAATGAGATGGCGCAGGTCAGGTCGGGGCAGGTCTCCCTGGAGCTGCAGGGCCCCAGGGAGACGGAGCTGTGGGGCGGTGCCTCTGACCCTGCCCCACGCTGGTGGCTCGCGTTCACAGGGGCCACCATCCACCCCAGCTGTAGCCACCAAGTCGGGGTGGCCTTCCCCAGGGGCCCCACCAGAAGCTGGCTCGCTCTCTGCTCCAGTGACCGGTGAGGAGTGGGGAGGAGGAGAGGTGAGGAGTGGGGAGGAGGAGAGGCGAGCCATGCCCCAGCCCTGGTCCCCAGCCCTCCTCTCTCGCTCTCTCATCTGCCTGTCCTTTCTTCCATCGTTCTCAACCCGTGTTCTCTTCTCTTTCCCCGTTTCTGGCCTCCTTCTCTTTTCTCTTATAGAAACATTTACTGAACTCCGAGTGCTTCTGATGCCTGTGGACCTGTGCCCATACAGTGAGTGTGAGCTGTGTGTGCAGCGTGCTCTGCGAGCGGATGACACCTCGTGTGATGGGCACGCCTGTCTGCGCTGGGTGGATCGGCGTGGCATATGGTGCACAACATATGTCTTTACCGTCCGCCTGTGGGAGCTGGCTGTGTTTAGCATGACGCCTGCTTCTGTTGCTTGTCTGTGACACGTCTCTGAGGACGTCTGTTGCGGTGCTGGGCTCTCCCCAGGCTGGGTTCTCTGTGTGTGCATGCGTGCTGACCATGCGGGTCTTCGTCATCTGCCTTTTGCGTACGGTACAGGGCTGAATCTTCCTGGGGGAGCTGTGTTTACACGTGTGTGTCTGTGTGTTGTCGTCGTTGTGGCTTAGCTGGGCGAGGGGGCCATGTTGTGTGTATCTGCGTAGTATGGACTGCAGTCATGTTGTGGTTCTGCATCCTGTGTGATTTAGAAAAAAGAAAACAAAACCTGGGCTGTGCGCTGTGTCTGTGGTGTTTATCGCACGTGCTGTTTGTAGGCGCGCTGTGCGTACGCTGCGCGGCTCCTGAGTCCCGGTCTCCGTGAAATGCGTGCCTGCGTTTCCCCGCCGGCTCTTCCTCCCCTTCGGGTGCCCCAGCCTCCCTCCTTCCCTCCCTCCGCTCTCCTCCCCAGGCTGTGACCGTTCTCAGCTGACACCTCCGCCGCTCTGGCAACCCGAGAAAGGTCAGCCGGCCCCTCTCCCCGCCGGCGGGAGCCGGGCCGCGGCGTTGCGTGGTGTGGGAGCGCCCTCTGTCGGCCGTGCCCCGCCCCACACCCGGCCCTCGCGACAGGGCTTCCCCTTTCCTTCCTGGCTCTTCCCAGAGACTTTTCAAGCACCTTAACAAAGGCTGAGATGAAGATATCATTTCTGACGCCAAGCAAGATGCTTTAGAGAAGAGAAAGGTTGTCGTTCAGGGTCCTGAGGCAGTGCGTGCACAGCAGCGGCGGCCTGGGCAGATGGTAGGGAAGACTCCCCCGGCCGCCTCCTCGGGTCACAGCCCCATCGAAAGAGACTGCAAGTGTGCGGGCCCCCGCCGCCGAAGTACCAGCTGCTCTCAACTCGTAGTCACCAGTTTAGAACCTCAAACCCACACCTACCCAGTGATTTCATGCACACCACCCCCCCTCACCATCCTCCAAGTAATTCCTCAAGGCCTCAATTTCCCCCTTCGACAGAGACCCACGGGTTCCAGTTCCAGAAAGAGGAAGGGGTCAACTGTGCAAAGCGAAAAGGGACACTTTTCCAGGGGATTGAATCCAAGGAGGTCAAAGGGGGACTTGTGAGCGGTCTTCACTTAGTGGAAGAAAAGGAACAGTCATGGACGTAGCAGGACTTGCAATGCCTCTAGTACGAGATCCTGCAGGAGGAGGAAGGAACCCCCGGCCCATGTGGGCACCCGTGCTCGCGGCGCGCGCGCGCGTGCGCGCACACACACACACACACACACACACGCCCCAAATGCAGAACGCTCCAGTGGCCTCTGTGGCAAATATCCCTGGGACATGGGGGCATGAGTGTGGACTACTTCTTGACTTACAGAACAAACAGATCTAAATGGCACTATTTTTATACCAAAATGTGGGTTTTCATTGCCTTCCTTCTTCCAGTTGATTAAAGAGGAGGTTGATAAGCAGAGGTTATTTCTGCAAACTCAGTATGACAGGGCTGTTGGAGGCCCAAGGACCACTTGGCCCAATCGGCTGAAAGTATGTTTTCAGAGTTTACCTCTCATGAGACATGACAGTTATTTCAAGGTGTGGCCAAATAAATTTGCAAAACACAGGGTTAAATAAAGTTAAACAGATTTATTTCCCACAGAGCTTTTAATATGCGAATTCATCTTATGAATTTCTGAGAAAGGGGGCAGCTATATGCAATGTTTCTCAAACTACTTGGATAATGGAATTTTTTTTTCCTTCCTAGACATTCATGGTAGAAAAAAAATTTTTTTAATTAAAAAATACTTTTTATTTTATATTGGAGGATAGCCAATTAACAATGTTGTGATAGTTTCAGGTGGACAGCAAAGGAAAATTAACAATGTTGAGATAGTTTCAGGTGGACAGCAAAGGAACTCAGTCATACATATTTAGGCACCCGTTCTCCCCAAAATCCCCTCCCATCCAGGTCGCCATATAACATTGAGCAGAGTTCCCTGTGCTATCCAGTAGGTCCTTGTTGGTTATCCATTTGACTTCACTGTGCACATGTGCATCCCAAACTCTCTAACTATCTCATGGGAGAAAATTTTAAATTTACACATTGCCTAAGCAAGACACCAAGTAGCGTAAGTCCACTGCCATTTAGCTTCCATTTCCCGCAGCGACAATGTGCTGTTCTGTCTTGGCTTTTGTATGTTTCGTTTCCTTGGATCTGCCTATAATCTGGATGGGTTGTGCCTGTGTCATCCAGCTAGACCACAGAGGAGAAGGGAGGCTCAGAGAGACGAGGTGACTTGTCCCGAGTCACGACTCTGGCAAGGGAAAGAGCAAGACCTGATACCAGGCACGTCTCTCTACAGAACACATGTACTCTGCTAACTGCTATTTAACACAACTCGACAGGAAGTTTAGAGTGTGGTCCTGCCCACAAGAGCAGTACAGTGTACTTAGAGAAACCTTTTCAAAAGTACACATAGAAGAGGGGAAATGTGAGAGTAACAATTAGTGGATAATAAGTGGCACTGCAATATGGGAGATGAGTACCCTCAGGGAGAACCAGGACGGTCAGGGAGAGCTTCCTGGAGGAGGTGAACTTAAGTTATGCTCCGAAGGATGGAAAAGTCTCGGTCAGATGAGGCATCAGCAATTTTTTTTAATGCAAAGGGTCAGATAGAAAATATTTTCGTGTGAGCCATCCAGTCTCTGTTGCAAATACTTGACACTGCTGTTGTAGTGTGAAAATAGCCGTAGACAAAATGTAAATGAATGGATGTAGGTAGTATTTATTGCAATAAAACTTGATTTGCAAAATAGGCAGGGAGTCCGTGAGCCTTGTTTGCAGAGGCAGATGGAAGGGAGAGGGGGTGTGGCCTTTCTGGGCTAGGAGAGCCTTTGTACACACCTGCAATGACCAATACACTCTAAAGGCCAGCTCCACGGCCCACGTCTGCTCATAACTGTCCCCTTTCTGCCTCCCACTTCACCTCAACCCACCGCAGTTGTATTCTAAACCTTGAGGGTGAGCTTGCTGCAGCTTTACAGAGGGCAAGCTGCCCACATTTGAGATACCCTGAGCAAAGAGCTCACCTGTCCCAGAGGAAGGCACCTGTGAACTTTTACCTGGATTTAGCCTGTAGCAGAAGCAGAGAAAGATAACAAACCTAGCTCCTTCCTGAAAAGGGGATTGGCCTTTTCTCCTTCCAAAGAAGTTGTTCAGTTCAGTTCAGTTGCTCAGTCATATCCGACTCTTTGCGACCTCATGAATCGAAGCACGCCAGGCCTCCCTGTCCATCACCAACTCCCGGAGTTCACTGAGACTCATGTCCATCGAGTCAGTGATGCCATCCAGCCATCTTATCCTCTGTTGTCCCCTTCTCCTCCTGCCCACAACCCCTCCCAGCATCAGTCTTTTCCAAAGAAGTTGAGGTCAGTGTTAAAATGCTGGCCCGTTTCTACTAGATAGCAATCTGCAGAAGAACACCATATACTCACTCAGATGTAACATGTCAGAGCAGCAACTCCGCTACTCATCTCTAGTACAGGCCCCATAATGTTACTCCTGGTGCATTAAGCTTCAGTTCTCTCCACTTGGTACAGAATCAAAATCAGGTGCTCCAGCCTGGCATTCAAGGCACTGTACACCCGACCTCCATCTAAGGCTTAAGCCTCATCCTCTTCAGCATCCACTTCAGTAAACCACATTTGTCTCTGCGTCCCTGGGCATGATTTACAAGTTTTGACCTTCAGGTCTTTGCACTTGCACCTGGAAGACCCTCCTCCTACTGTGACCTACTGTGAAGGTCCTACTGTGACCTTCACCTCTCTACTCTGAATACATCCTGGTTGGTGAAGATAAACAGTCCTCCCCCTCTAAACTGCCACAACCAGATAGATACTGTGTTTCTTGTGAGCAGCAGCACTTTCCTTGCCTTGACTTTGCTTTGTTTTTCCAAAATGAAACTAACCTTTTAAAGATTATTGTTTAAAATTCCAAGCTTACTGTTTTAAAAGACACAAGAGCCTAGAAGAAACATCCCAGAGAGAGAGAAAGAGAAGTTCAGAAGGGGGGTAAAGCCTGAAAGGATGGGGAGGCACAGTCTTTTAGGAAAGGCAGCTGCTTCAGTGTGGGTGAACCAAGGATCACCACAGAGGAGTGAGGAGAGATGAGGCTGGGGAAATGGCAGGGGCATTGCATTCTCAAGTCTGCAGGTTTCACTGAGTCTTAGTTTGTAGGTTGACAGAGAAAAAGCAAGAAGACAGACAGCATAAAGCATAACCCCACCAAGTGCCGAGGTTGGCACATAGTAGGCTATCAGTAAATATTTATAAATTACCATCACGTGGCTCTTGAGGTCTTAGGCTGAGAAAATACCTCTAAGATGATTTCCTGACATCGTTCACATGGGAAAGGCATAGGCTGAGAGTCTGTGGTAGAAAGCTCAGGGCGAGTGGCTCTTGCAGAGGGCCCTGTGGACTAATGCCTTAATCATTTCCCCTCCAAACCGTCCCTGAGAGCCTCCGCCTGTAGACCGGCCCATGTGCTGAAGCTTAGGCAGGAGAATGTGAGTGAGCTCCACTGTGAACTGCTGAGGGGCTGCAGAAGACACGACGGGGGCGGGGGTGGGGGGTGAGTGTGGTATCCATCCACCGTGGCGCTGTGCTGAGAGAGAAGCTCAGGGCAGGAGGGCTGGGGAGGAGCACAGCCCCCTTATCTGCACGCTGATATCCTCACCTGCGAAGTAGCTTACAGAATAGCAGAATTCCAAGTTTGGGCTTCCCTTGTGGCTCAGCCGGTAAAGAATCTGCCTGCAATGTCGGAGACCTGGGTTCAATCCCTGGGTTGGGAAGATCCTCTGGAGAAGGGAAAAACTACCCACTCCAGTATTCTGGCCTGGAGAATTCCATGGCCTGTATAGTCCATGGGGTGGCAAAGAGTCGGATGCAACTGAGCAACTTTCACTTTCCAGTTTGGAAGAACTTTAAACGTCACTGGGCCCAAGCCCTCTGTCCACATTTAGGTGCCATCTGGTCCCTTCTTGAACACTCCCAGTTACAGGAAGCCAACTCAACCTGTGTCCAGGAGGCTGTCACAGAGCCGCTTCCAGGAGGCAAATGAAGATCATGAAAAGAGGAAAGGGGACTAATCCCCTACGAAGACTTAGTATCTGTTAGGAGCTGACTCGCCGCACTGCCTGCTTTGTTTCAGGCAACCCTCATGACAAGCCTGTGAATGGGGATTAATACCCCTGCTGTACAGGTGAGGAAATGGGGCTCAGGGATATTGAGTCATTGGACTTAATTACAAATCTGGTAAGTAGGAAAGCTGGAATTCAAACCTGGGATAGTCTACCACCCAGGGTCCAGGGTATTTCAGCTTTTCAAAAGGAGCTTCCAATCAGCCCCAGAAAAGGCGAGATGCCTTAGGTAGCCCCCACAGGGGCCAGTGTAGAAGTGAGGTGGTCCTGTTTGTACGTGTGGCTGCAAAGGGAGCGTGAGAGGCTCGCAGGCTGGGTGGGAATGCAGGAACTGCTTCGGGACAGGATTAGGGCACCTTGGCAAGGATGGCCCGCCGGCTCACGTGTTGCTGGTTCTGTGTGCCTGTGCCCGCCCTGCCATGAACACCTGGGCACGTTCCCCTGCCCATCCCCTCCCGGGTTCTCAAACAGAAGAGAGAGAATAGGGCTCAGGGACTGGGCTGCCCTGGCAGACCCCGTGATCACACAAAGCAAGCCCCACCCTGGGCCTGTTACACTCTCTCCTTTGGAAACCATCAGAAAACTCATCCCACGCTCCGTCTTGCTCACAGAGCGCTTTCATCCTTTCAACAGTCACTGTATCTTCTCCCCGCCAGGCACTGGGGGTGCAGAGCAACAGCAACATCAATAGCAAACATCTACAGTGTTCTTTCTGTGTGCCAAGAGTTCCATTAAGTACCTTATACACATGTTCTTACTTAATGTTAACAAGAGCCTTGTGAGAGAGATGCTGCTATTGCCCCCATTTTACAGATGAGGCACTGAGACTCAGACTAAGTTATGCAGAGGGTCATACAAGTGAGAAAGCTGGGATCTGAAATCAGTACCCACATGCAGAACCTTCAGGAACTAACACACAGGGCAGTGAGAGAGCAAGACATGGGAGAGGGCTGTGTGCTAAGCCTGTGAGAACAGAGTCTGAGTTGGACGTCCAGCAGGCAAGTGGCAAGAATAAAGAGCAAGGACTAGCCTTCTGAAAAGCTCTAGTATCTTCCCCATGCTGAGTGAGCTGTCCCCGCTACCACAGTTGTCCGATTAACCCAGTGGAGAGGGGAGTAGCATCCTCATTTTACAGATGAGCAACTTGGGGCCAGAGACACTGAATCACTTGATCCAAGTTATAGATTCAATAATAGGTGGCCTCCTAAGACAGTCTTACGTCGAGGGTGAGTGTTTGAAAAGGGGAGGTATGCAAGGGCATCTCAGCAGAAGGATGAAGATGCAGCAGTGGGTGGAAGGCGAGTAACAGGTAAGGGGGGCGGGCAGGACCAGGTGGGGAGCGAAGAAAGAGGAGGCTGGAGAGACAAGCAAGGCTAGGAGTTGGCAGAACCTCAGAAACCTTTGTATGAAGGAACAAAGACCGTATTCCAAAGGCACAAGAGAATGATAATGGGCCCCAGACTCTTCCCATTGATGGCAAAGTAGAAATTAGAGAGGCAGCAGGGTAAGGATGGATGAAGGCAGGGAGAGAAGCTAGGAAAATGCTACCAAACCCGAGAGAACAGTGATGGGGCTAGAGGCCTTGGCCCCGGGAAGATGGTAAGAAAATCAGTTTACTATTGGGAAATGGAGGCTCCAGAGTGCAAGTCCTGGTTCTTGTTAGAACCAGACTCCAGCTCCAATCTTCTGACTCTGAGGGTGCTTTCTGGAACTGCTTACATTCTTTACTTTCCTCCAGAATTTTCTCTCTCACTCACTTCTGCTATTTAGGAAGTAAGTGACTTCTCACAGTGTGAGGAGAACATTGTGGCTAGTACACGTTTAATTCTCTAGTTACGACTTTTATCATTCTCATTTTGAAATTATGAAATTGCAAGTTCAGAAAAGCAGAAAGCAATTGTGTCTGAGATTATGTAAAGCAGCAGCAGCGGACACCAAGTCTAGACCTGGGGCGTGTTCTCTTCCGACCCTAGCACACTGATCCCCGAGGTAGCATCACTCACTCTTCCCCACACTGGGCCTCCCCACTAACATTTTCTTTTTAAGTTGGGTTTTTCAAATGAAAAAAAAAAAAAAATGCCAGCCAAGGAAATGTAGTATGTAATTCATTCTTTGATAAAGTTACTTTTGTCCGTGACACTTTCTTCTCTTCAGAAGAATTACAGAAGTTTCAGATCAGCGGAAAGGCAGTCTGGAAATTTCATGCTTTAACAAGTTCCAAATATATTTGTTATTGTTTACTTGTTTTCTTAGGAAGTAGATTCCACACTTGGAGGACAGGGAGGCCAGAAGTAGCCACACAGGGGGGTTTTGATTCCCTCTCGAGAAGAAAGGCACTTGGAGAAACTGACCTCTGATTACTGACAGCTTACTATGGGTCTGTCAGAGCCCTAGCTCATTTGCTTGTTCTGACAGCCCCGGAGAGTG